>JAEUWR010000689.1:0-114413 GCA_018524895.1 Podaxis sp. C-F-101400
TCTCCAGGATGCTCTCAATGAGATCTATCAATTGAGACTACACTCATAAATTTTGAAGAGGTTTGAAATAGTGTCTGCCCCAACAGCAGATAGGTCATATTTAATCATAGCATAGTGTTCAGAAAGGTATGGTGGCTCAACTGGATAAGTGCCATGATTCTTCCAAGAGGTTCTGAGTTCAAATCCTGGTCTGACCAACTAATTGGGGTATATTCTCTCAGATGGCTGAGTGGTGTGATACCATTCCAGTAGGTCCTAGATTCAAGCTCTAGGCTGGTTAATTTTTGGTGTCTCTCATTGTTGCTTTTCTATGACAATTTACATGTATACATACATCCAGTATGTTGGCTGTCCTTGCATACCCTGGAATGATTGTATGGTCCTAAATCCTTTTGTACCTTGCAAGATACCTTCCGGATACATGGCATTTTGTGGTTTTTAGTACATTTCAGTATATGTATTGATATTTTTTGGTATATATAGTTTCAGCCTTTCTGCTGATGGTATTCGTTCATTGCGCAAGCCTAGTGCAAAGCAAAACCAGTGCCAAACAGACTCCAACAACAAAGTTTATCTCTTCCAAGCGAGAACGCGTCGGTGTAATCTGAAAGGACGTCGCCATATATCACTGCAAGACTACAATCCTTTGTTCAAACCGCCCAACGTGTCCCTCAGGCATTCATTGGCGGATTCCAAGTTAAGAATACGCATTTTCTGAGACCCTCAGTGACAGCGGGGATATTGCGTATGCGGGACGGGACACTTGCACGCTAAGGTGGTGGGGTGGACGTATTCAGCGTATGGCATTGTGTCAGTAAAGCCTGTGTTACCGGAAAGGAATGCTTAACAATGCCGAGGGAGAATCCTAAGGGTCCGACCACTGAAGGATATTCAAAGGACAAGTGAAGCGTACCACCAGTCCCTAGTGTGTCGCTCGGGCAATTTCGCGTATCGTGATCACAAAAATACAGGTCCTCATGAATCATGCAATCCGATCAATGTTCAGGCGGCAGGTGAGAACTCCAGGCATACGGGATCATTCAAATATGCAAAAGAAAACGGAAGCGAAATAGATAAGCCGAATTCTCCATATCAGATGACCTCAGCCCCTAAATACTCTTGCAGGAGGCCCTCAACATTCTTTCCCTGACGAGGGGTAAATTTGCATTCAAATGGAAGAGGTTCCCTACGACCATTGACCGCAATCAGGAATCTTCCTTGTGGCTGGAAAAGTAAGCACTCACGAGATGATGGCAGCTGCAATAAATTTGGGTTCGACTTCGACAGGTTTGCCTTCCGCGTCGAGCGCTGGCGAGATATCATATAAAGCGAGGATGGAAGCAGCGATGATATATAGCGTTGATAGAGCAATGTGAGAACCAGGGCATATTCTGGACAAGGTCAAGACTTCAACCGAAAGAAAGACAGATACAGAAAAGATGTGCAAACCTCCTTCCAAAGCCGAAGGTGGCAGTGACGTTGGGATCAGGGACATCAGTCAAAAGGACACCATCCTTGATGAACCGGCCAGGGTTGAACTCCTCAGGATTTGGAAATATTTCATCATCATGAAGAATGGCGCTTGTACGAAATCAACAACTGCACAAGAGCACGAAGACATGAGGTACTCACTAAGTATTTACCATGATGGTGGATCCTTTTGGGATGTAGTATCCCTCATACACGTCCTCCTCGGTAGTCAAGTGGGGAACACCTATGTAGTTTATCAGTTACCAGACAGCTGGTTTCAGGTATCAAGAATTTCACCCATTGGCGTAACGGGATTCCATCTAGAGGCAATTTCATACTCGCATGGACACCAATTAGACGGCGAAATGCTACTCACCGCAAAACCTCCTTGAGGATAACCGAAAGATAGGGTAGGTGCGGTTGATCCGAATAATCGGGCAACCGATCTGATCCAACCACCGAATCTATCTCTTGTTGCGCTCTGCGCTGAATTTCAGGGTATTTGAGCATAGCAAGTATGAATGTCATCGTGGTTGCGACAGTGGTCTCAGAGGCAGCTTGCATAACACGTTAATTAATGTTGTCTGTGATGAAGCTCTCCCTCAACTCACCCCCAAATATCTGTGCTGCAGCTTGTTTGATATGCAGCGCCTGGTATTCAAAATCCGGTGCATCTCTGTACTTCTCCAAGCTCGTAGAAACGAATGACCCTGGAGCAGTTCCATCTTCCTATCCGATACATTAGCAGGAGATACAGCATAAGGCCCATAGACGTGCCATGCTCTTCAACGTCATCCGATAGGGCTCTTCCTTAACGCGGGTCAGCTGCTCTCGAATCCTGCACGCTACCTTCTTGAAGGTAGCACCCGGCATCCACTCTGGCACATATTTCAACGGAGGGACAACGTTGACTAGGTACTTTCCCGGAGCAGTGGCTCCTGCGGAACTAGTGAATGCTTCTTCCCCAAGCCGAATAAGGGGGTCACAGTTTCGCCGAACAGGGAGTCCATAAGTAAGGGCTAACGACAAGCCTCCAACACAACTAAAAGCAATAGATCGATCTCAGTACGTAGATATACTCTGGGACGAATGGCTTACTCTCGTACATGCCCATGGATATCGCGTGGATCCTGATATAGATTCGGTAAGAGCGCCTTTCGAACAAACTCCAATGCTTTTTCTTGTTCCCTGTCCAGAGCCTTGGGAGAGAAATATTGTTGGAATAACCGTCGGTGGTTCCTCCATTCATCTCCATAGGGCATCAAAACAAAGAACTCTGTGGCTCCTATCCTATAAAGATCGAGGTTAGATGGTTTTTGAATACCATCATATTCGCCTTGGATGCGTACACTTCCGCGAACATCCTTACTTGAGGTCTGGTGATGGTGAAACAATGCCTCCCTCTTTATTCTATTGGCGTGCTTACCGACTTGAATACAGAGCTGAACGCTTTTCAAGAAGGTCTTTCGCCATACGATCATCATTCAAGACTATTATGGGATTCCCAAATGCTTCAAGATACATGATCTTTGATCCTAAATAGCAATTTCATACTTCATTAGCCTCGCATGCGATCACAGAAACCTAGTCTCACCAAGCTTTCGCCCAAGCTCTTTATAGAACACATGGGCGTACGTCAAGGGGATTTGGAAAGCATTCCCAACGAGTGGCCATCGTGGGAGTGAAGGTGGCAGAGGAAGGAGTGGCCTTCGACGCCAGCGATAGACAAGATGGAGTACACCGCAAAAACACAAAAATAGTATGTCTCGAAGACCGAAAATTGCCATGGTATGGTCTGGAAAAAAGGAGGATAGATGGCGGTCCTGGTACGAACAGGAAGAGGTGTAACCATCCACCTACACATGCCAGCCACCGCTGCTTCTTAAATCATGGCCGCATGCGCTGTCTCGTGCGAAGTCCTTCTGGAACATATGTCTAGAAGATGATAACAGTTTGGAATATGGGCGTGGGCTCAGCTAGTCTGCTGACCTTTTCTCTGCCACTGAGAATGACAACAAGCCCCACAAATGAGGAGTAGATGGGAGGCGCGAGTGGGAATATCGAGGATTTGTTGTATGTGATTGGGTCACCTGAAACGTAACCTTTCGTATATTTTTAACTTCCACCATGGCGTCGTGAGAAGTGAACCCATGTAATAGTCAGAAAGTTTTGATGTTCTATGTATTCAGAAGGTCTTCTCTGAGACAATAAAAGCAATGTCATTCCGGCGCTTCAGGGGGTTCGGCTGTACCATCCAAGCTCCCCATACATCATATAGCTTCGCCCGTCAGTGAATTCGCTATTCCATTTCTCTGCTTGAGCCAAGGGCTCCGAACGTGGCGTTGTCCTACGTCGTCGTTCTTAGTACATTAACAAGCCCCAAGTTCTAAACGCCAATTGTCCGACTCTCCGAAAAACGTGTCTTTACGAGCGAACCACTCACTAAAATTCTGCAGCCGTCAAGACAAAGAAACAGAATCCTCCAAACAAAACTTCACGTTCACGTCCACTCAATAATCTACAACCTATAATCTGTATAAATACGCCACATCACCACCACTATGACCACCTTCCTCACCTCCCCCCCTCCCTAACCCTCCCCAAAATCCTCTCCCACTTTCCCACCACACTCTCCCTCGGAATCCTCCCCTCCCCAACCCACCCCTTCAACCACTCCACCAACTTAACATACTCCCTCCCCTCCCCCTCCATCCCCCCACCCTGAAACCTCTCCACCAGCGGGGCCTGCACACTAACTTCCCTCCACGCCGCAAGCGCAACCGCCAGCGTAGAAGTTGACGGCTGAATCGAGAGGTACCGCATCCACGTGAGTAGGAGTGGGATTTCTGTTGAGCGGGAAGAGAGAGTCAAGAGGAGGATGTAGTTCAAAAATGTAGTGTTTGTTAGGAGTATTGAAGGGTAATGTGAACGTGTTCGTGTACGTGTGCTGGGTTCGAGATGTCGGTTTGTCGTGATGTTGCCCGAACTCGGAATAGAAACAGGAGTCGGAACCGAATTGGGATCGGGTAAAGGCTCACCCAATAAATCCTCAAACCCCTCAAACACGTATTTGACCGCTCTCAACCTCTTCAACCCAAACCCAACAGGATCTTCATCCACGGAAGCACGCGTCGCACTCGCGGGTGCCTCAAGCTTCATCATCTCCTTTATTTTCTCCTCCCCGCCTTCCTGCTCAACAGCCATCCCAAACAACGCTTGCAAAAACACTTTCCTTGCTGCGTCTGCTGGCGCTTCATCATGCCATATACCGGAACTATATGCTCTAGGTTTGTTTTTCATCGTGTCGTAGAGGAGTGTACGGATAGTCGAGACTGCTTCTGCCCGACGCTGTGTTGTGTCGAGGGGAGCGGAAGTTCCGGCACTTTTAATTTTGGTTTTGCGGAAGGGGTTTTTAAGGGAGAGATGTGCGAGTGCTCCGGAGAGTGTATCGTCCAATTTGTGCGCGAGGCGTGCGGATTGGAGGAGGATGGAGAGGGAGAGAGCGTTGGGTTGGACGTTGTATAAAAGATCCATATAGTCCCAGATTCGGAAAACGACGTCGGGGCGGTGGATCCGGTTAAGCGCGACCATGAAATCGTTGATAGTTTTTTGTGAGACTTTTACTAGTTTTCTAAGCATCACAGGTTTAGGTTTTGTACTGTCGTCATCCATGACAGTACCAGATCGGGCGCCCAATCGCTCGAGGAGCATAAACGCGTCATGAGGCCGTCCAGCTCTTGTTAGAGCCACAACACCGGTGGCTAGCGCCTCCGAGTCTATGGTAGCACCACTTTTAAGTAGTTTCTTCCAGTACGCTACGGCATTGACTGTATCCCCTCGTAGTAGCAACCCACGTATGAGGATGGTGTACGTCGCGACTGTGGGTCTGCCACCAGGTGCACGGTTGAATATCTTTATCAAATGTGCGGATGTGCATTTTGAATCCCGGACGGCAACGCAGAGTGCGGCGGTGAGGTCATGGATACTAAGGAACTTTGTCCGCATCAGGCGAGTCAAGGTACGTGTTTTGCGCTTCTTGTTTGTAGGGGTGGGTGGGGTGATGACGGTAGGGGAAGGTGCGGATGCGAGCTTGCGGAGGAAACCGAAGGCAGGTGGCGCGGAAGTGTAGGCGTTCAGCATGAGTGTGTTGGCGCGGATTTGGGGTACGGATGATGGATTAAGGAGGGATGCTTGGTCGTCTGGTTTGGTCTCCTGCTTGTGTATGGCATTGTAATATTGCTTTGCGTCATAGATGGCACCATCTTTTGCAAAGAATCGTAGATATGCCTCGAGGTGAGATGTTTGAGGAACAAAGCCCTCCTGAGCCATCCGGCCTTGGAGGTATTTCGTCAACTGGAGTGTGACAAAGCGGTCATTGAGCAGCGCTTCGTATGTTTCGGAAGTGAGCTTAAGCTGCCGTGATTCCATGGCTTTAAGCAATAGAACAGCGATATTAGCACTCTCGACAGTACGATTAGGAATGCATGATATGACTTGGAGCAGGAGGTTAAAGTACACTGAGGGATCCTCGATCCAGGTGTGGAGGAACGCCTGTGCGAGACGACGGAGGGGAACGACGAGATTGAATCGGGCAAGTTGAATTGCAGCGAGGAGGATGAGTGGGCCATGGACCTCGTTGGGAGCACTGTCAAGGTGCGAGTAGACGAGGTCTAGCATTAGTCCGTGGGCGTGCTCGGACGAACGAACTTTGTTAGCGATGAGATGGAGCACGACCCAAGAGGGACAGCGTTGGAGAGTGTCCGGGGGAAGGGACTGGATAGTGGGGTGATGGAGGAGGGGTTTCCAGCGGTCGTATTCATTTGTGGATATACCATTTCCGTGAAGAGCCTCAGAGAGATCTAAGAGGTGCCTAGGCTGGCGGAGAGCATCGAGGAGGCGCCATAGAGGATGGCGGGTCTCTTTGTGTGCGAGAACAACGTACTTTGGCGGTCTGAGAGAGTGAACGGGGATTGAAGTTGAGAATACGCGTGTTCTAAGACTCGCAATGGCAGCAGGGATGTTGCGCATGCGGGACGAGACATTTGGACGCCAAGGTGGTGGGGTGGTGTGCAAACAGAGACAAACACGTGTTTTTAGGGACCGTTTGGCAGGTGCAACCCACGTCTCCTTACCACTGTCAAGATGCCGCGCATTCTCTTCGTCTCTGGTTTTCACCCACAGACACGTGCGAGAGACCTTGCCTACGAGTTTGAACGGTATGTTCTCTTCTCTCTACGCGCCCCAATCCTCCTCACGCCCTCTCCCAGCTTTGGTCCTCTCGTCCGCTGTGATGTCCCTGCTCCTCGAAACCCCCGCTCCAGCTCAAATCCGTAAGTCCTCTTTTTCTGCGCAGCTTCTTTCTCGCCCCAGTCGATCTTCGACAACTCGACCTCTTCGCGACCATCGAGTCCCTTCGATCCACCCGTCTTTTCTGACAACGGGCCCCCCTCTCGTTCGCTCCTTTGTTTCGACGCGAGCTCGCTTTCTCTCTCCGTCCTTACACTCGCGAGAAAATCACGTTCATTCAACGTCGCCCGTCGACTGTGTAATAAAAAAATTCCGATTCGACCCGCCTGCTTCCTCTCGTCTATCGATCCGAAAACACGATTCGCTCAACCTCGACCCTCCCCCTACCTTCGTGCAGTTATGCTTTTGTGGAGTTTCGCAACGGCCGTGACGCCGAAGACGCCTATTATGACATGTACGTGTCTCTCGTTGCCATCCCTACCTTTCCCATTCCTCATGCAAAAATTTTCCTTTCATTTCAGGCATGGACGCTACTTCGAAGGCAGCCGGTTAAGCATTCAGGTATGTTTATGACTTCCCGAATCATCCGTAAGCGCTATACCTACACGTGACTACCTCAGTGGGCCAAGAACCCCCCGTCCTCTGTGTGGCGCTACGAAAGACGCTCGCCTCGCCGGGACCGCTCCCGCAGCCCCCGCAGGAGGGACGACCGCGACAGGGATTACGATCGTGACCGTGACCGCGATAGGGACCGCGACCGCAGGAGGGGCCGTTCCAGGTCTCCTGATAGGCGTGGAAGGACCCCGTCCCCCGATAGGAGGCGCGATGACCGAGACCGCGACCGTGAACGCGACAGGGACCGCGATATTAGGGATGAACGCAATGGTGATCGTGACCGCGACCGCGACCGTGAAAGGGACCGTGAGCGCGCGAGGACACCCCCGCCCTTGAACAGCGCCGACGATATTGGGAAAAAGGATTATCATGGTGCAGGTATTGATGAGAGAGATCATAGGGATAGGGATGAGAAGAGGGAGAATGGACGCACCCCTCCTTATGATAATTGAGTGTTGACCTTTTGTCCTTTCGATTGACTTACCCTACGTCTGTTTTTTTTTCTGGTTTTGTTCTTCTCTCATTGATTAAGCTGATTCTATGCCCCCTCGTATGCTTGTCACTTGCCCCTTTTTGGTTTTGTCTTCACCCTTTTCTTTCCTTCTCTCCCTTTCTTCCTCTCAAAAGAACGCTCGATCTGAGTGTGCTCACCGTGTTCTACAGCCTGTCTCCTATGTAATCAGATTTTCAATATATGATTATGTGCCGGTATCGGCTTATTATGATTTTCTATCTCGTTTGATCTTGAGCGTCTCGAATAGCCTAGAAGTCGTGATTCGACTGATCGTATGTGTTGCTATTCATAGCCATAGCCCGCGTCATTTCTGATAGGCGGTTGTCTGTTTATCAAGCTACTAACGAAATTCCTCCGTCGTTCGCATGTGTGACTTTTTTTAGTTTCGGAGCCTCACTCATGCGACAATCTTGTATCATGTGGTTGGGGAGCTGCTTAGCAAGCTGGGGGCATGAGAGTACTGATGGCGACATATATATTGCTCCGAGCCGTTCACCTATCTAAGTTACTGCTTCAACCCACCCCGGATTGAGCGAACGACAATGGCGCAAGTTCCGAAAGTCAAGTTGAACACTGGGGCTGAGATGCCCATGGTTGGTAAGTTGATTGACAGTTATTGCGATACCAATGGTTGAAACTGACTCCGGCGTTGGTGTGGTACAGGGACGGGTTCATATGCACCACCTAATCCTGAGGCACAGGCTGCAGTGAAAGGATGGATTTTGACTGCTTTACAGGTACGCCTTGGCCATCTCTTTCCTCTTCCCTGTTGACGAAGTGGATGGAGTGTAGGCTGGATTTAGACACGTTGATACGGCGTTATCATACGGCACGGAGAGAGCTGTTGGAGAGGCTATTAGAGAATCGGGGATTCCGAGGGAAGAGGTGTTTGTTACTACCAAGTTGCCGTACGTCCCTCTTCTTTGACTTGAACCTGGTTGGATGAAATCTTGATGGGTTTGTTGATTCAAGGTTGGATCACCACGACAAGGTCGCTGAATCGTTCAATGAGAGTTTTGAGAACCTTGGATTGGGGTATATTGATTTATATTTGATGCATTGGCCGCAGTTCCTTTTGGCTAAAGGTGTGTGCGTTGTTTTTATGAGGTAATTCCTCCCTGATTTTTGAGTAGGTGGGAGACTTGTGAAGAACCCGGATGGATCGTATAAAACTCGGGATGATGTGACTTTTAATCAGAGTTGGGCAGAGATGGAGAAGTTGTTGGAGACGGGAAAGGTTAGAGCGATTGGGGTTAGCAATTTTTCGGTTAAGACGTATGTTCCGTTCTGCTTTTGCTGGTTTTTGTTGTTGATGTTCTCTGTGTAGGTTGGAACAATTGCTCAAGACGGCTAAAGTCGTTCCTGCTGTCAACCAAGTCGAGTGAGCATACGTTTGATAATACCGAACGATATCAAGCAACTGACACTGTTTAGAATGCACCCGTACTTGGCTCAGAACGAACTGAGGAAGTATTGCACGGAGAAGGGTATAGCGATCACGGCTTATACACCAAGCGGTACGTCCACTTGCCATTCTATAGAACTGATATCGGGACAACATCGTTCGTTGTATAGGATATTCTGAAGTTCGCAATGACCCGGTCATCCTCGAGTTAGCCAAGAAATACAACGCGACGCCGACACAGGTTATACTTGCATGGCATGTCTACCGGGAGACGATTATCGTGCCGAAGAGTGTGAACCCGGAGAGGCAGAAGGAGAATATTACCGTACGTCGTGCTTGCTTCATGCAGCAGTTGAATAATCCTGATGCCGGGCGATTATTTATAGCTGATTACGCTCGGGAAAGAGGACTTGGAGAAGATTGACAAGTTGGATAGGAATCAGAGGATATGTAACAAGGCTGATGAGACTGGGACGGTATGGGGATGGACGTATGAGCAGTTTGGGTGGTAGATTCGGTGGGACTGGGACTTGTGGTGTTGAATAGCGCATCGCTATGTCGCCCGGATACACGAATGGAATGACGAAATAGAATTCCAGGTTTGGTGTCAATCTGATTAGGAATACCACAGCGACCCATTACATCGTGATCTTTCTGTAACCCCTGGAATCGATAAGATGGCTGACGATGCGTCACTTCTGAGAGAAGTTGTTATGGGAATGGGTTACCAACATTCGAGCTTTGTCGATGTCAAGAAACAGTCGATTGATCTGGTTAATCATAACCGGAACGATCTGGAAGTTAGTCAGAGCCAGAATTGGCGAAGGACAATTGGGAATGCATTTCCCGGGCCGGAAATACTCTCAAGGCATCTACTTGGAGGCAGTTGTTTCTACCATTGTTTCAGAAGTCTGCTTTGCTCAGTCCTACTGTAGGGACGTGCTCCCTAGCATACGTATCACACATTCACTCAAAGCGAATTCAATCATTATCTTATCAGCTCGTGTAATGCCGTCACCTCCCTCCCTTCTTCCTCGTTTCGAGTACTTACATTATTAGTGGTAGCCTGTGTGATGTACCCTCGCCTGTCTACCTCCCAGCGCATGTGGGCCTGGTGAGTCCCTCCAACATTTCATTCATCCAAAAACGGTCTGAAGGTGCATTGTGAAGGGTCTTTACATGTTTATTCTTGCGCCTGCAGCGTGAAAGAAAGTGGTGACTGTAGATTATGTACGACGCCGAGATGAAAGGTCAGGTGCTGAACCCCTGATCCCATGCTCCAACGGACTGGTGCCCGATTATCCCCATCTTCGCAGCACCATGACCCTACATAGCAATTCTGGGCCCATAAATGGTTGGCTCCTCGAGCCAGCACTTATGACCATTTTCTTTGGTTCATGGAGAACGCAACAACCCACCAGAAACCGACTCTCCTCACCCTCCCTCAGGAGATCCTATATGAAATTTTGCGAAGCCTCGATGCGAGGAGCCTTCTGACAATTAATCGGGTGCGAACATATCGTCCCTTCTTGCCTTCCACGTCCCGGCTCACCATGCGTCATGATGCACTTTCATTGACGTAGACTTGTGTGACCTTACGTCGGGCAGCCGCTGACCGGAGACTGTGGCGTGATCTCGTGCGGAAACTGGAATCGCGCCCCGGTCACTCACGCCTCGAGGCTCCATGGACGGACTATACAAACGAGGAACTCGCGCAATGGACTCTATCGAGGTTTCGTGTTGACGAATTCTGGTATACATCCCCTACGATCGACGTTGCGAATCTTCCCCGTACACGCTTGTTCTGTGGCATTGAAGAAGGCTCCGGGTATTCGACTCTTCTTCTTGGTGGACGATGGTTTCTTATGTTTGGAGAGTCCCAAGGGAAAATCTATGCGTTCGATCTTGAACGTTCTGAACCAAAAGGGGAGGTTCTTCTTGAGGGTGGCAATCCAAGCTCGGTTGAGCGGCTTTGGGCGCATTTGGTTGATTCTTCGAAACAGCGACTGTCTCTTCGCGTCTGTCTCTGGTGCAGATCATTCAGTATGGCCACGGTGATTGTTTATGCTTGTTGCTTTTCTCATCGCTGTATCGTTATAGGCGAACCACGATCACATGAGGTGCCCATTGAAATCTACAAAGTTGAGCTTGTTGGACACGGATCCGATGCCAATTTGCACGTCGAACATCTAACAAGTATTCGTAAACCTTCTTCGGGCTTTCACGTATGCGGGGCTCTCGATGGTGAATTTTTTTTGGATATTCGACGGGATGCAGCCGCGGTGCTGTCAATGTCCGTGACCAGATACTTCAAGGATGGCCAACCTACCCAATCCAGGACGATGACGATAGAAATCGGTTACCAGTCACTTGTGAGCCTTTAGTCGCAGTGACGCAGTTGCCCATGGCTGACTGCCCTTTAAGTCTAGTGCTCACCTTGCATGGGGCGAGAGGATCATCCTCACTGGAGAGCGGATCGAAATTTACTTGCTAGACCAGATAACTCACGCCCGGCTCGAGGATGTTGGTCCTATGCACCGTATATCCTGTTCACCAACCGCAGCAACGACGTTTGGTATTGTGCCTCGCAAGCTCCCTCCCCCAATATTTCTGCCTGAAGCAGTGCGATTTACACTCGCTGCAGAAGACTGTGTATGGGGAATTGATATTCCTCGTGATATCACTATAGTTCCTGAACGCAGGAAGCTAGCAGACGCGCCGTTCACATGGTCAGCTAATACAGGAATGGGTTACCAACACTCACTCTTTCTCGATCCCGGGCGGGGGGTGATTGAAGCGATTCATCATATTTGGGATGATTCGGGAACTAAACTTCAGGATTCACGAAGGACGGTCACGGACGCGCTTCCTAGACTGAGAGATGGCGAACTGTATCGTTTGGCCGGGTACAGTGAAGAGCTGGGCCGGGTCGTGGTTTACGAGGGTCATAGATGTACTTGCATGGTTGTTGATGTTGTATGAGTTTTGGTTGATATGGTGGAGAAGTTTGCGGTTTTGGAGAAATGGAGGCGTTCTCAGTGGCTGTGCTGACTATCTTCGAGATCGACTGAACAAGAAATCAGATCTTGGGCTTGTGAGCCTTTAGTGCGGAGTTTCCGTACGTCACGGGCTGAGCTGTGAGTGAGTCCTGACAATTTGAAATGTGACGAAGTGCAAGCCGGGACTTACAAAGCGTGTACGGTCGGACATAGTTAGATGTTTTTGACTGGATTAGGAAATGGTATAAAGAGATGAGTTAGATAGAGATTAGATGCTCCTTCTTCGACTTCCAATAGATCCTCAAGTCCAATGCATATCCTCGTCCCTCTCCTCATACACTCTCTAGTAGAAATGCCAACATTGGGGAGAAGCCGAGGTTGCTTCTGAGTGTTGTTTGTTCTGACCTGTCTTGATGTGGTCAATGACGCTGATCATGCAGTTGCTCCCCTCTTGACTGTTGATGATGCAAGAGGCCTCGAAAGGCAACTGGTCCTGCACCTCGGCCAACACCACTTGTAATACTGTGTGTTCTAGGGACCCAGGTGCATATGTAACTATTCGATGCAATGAGCAATGATCCACCATGACATGCAGGTACCATGCACTAGAGTCTCATTGCTGATGAGAGGGATTTTGAATATATGGGGTTGGCCATGCTAATGGTGAGAATGGATGTCAGGGATGCAACATTTTAACTGGTCTTATATTGTCCCCAAGAGGCTAAACAGGCTATCCTTGATACCCTTATGAGAACAATACAGACACTGCATCAGTCTCCAAATGTCCCAGGGGCCTCAAAATATGCAGCAAGCCCAGTAAGAGTGTTCTATTGGTTATATTTCATATTGCCTAGGCATTGGTGTTGACTAAAGGGCATCTTGTGTTGTGGCAGGCCAAGAAGATGACATTGTTATCTGTTTTCTAGAAAGGTGTTGACTGCCTGAGAGACTATCTGGAGATGCTGAAAGGACAGACCATGCTCCTGGCACTGTGCTGTGACATGATTTGGAGTCTGAGCATGATTTGGAGTTGTTCTCCCTGATTCAGTATAAACCAAGAAATAAATTAACAAAAGGAGAATGAAATTTCATGAGGCAGCCACAATGTTGGGAGAGAGAGCACACCTTTTTAGCCCTGATGATATTCATTATCACTAGCAAATGAAATGGTCTCTTGATTGTCCCACTTGATGTTACACATATGTATGGGTTTTTTGCTCTGCAAGTCTAGTGATTTATTGTTACAAGGTTTCTTCTTTGGTTGAGTGATGCCTAAGTTGAGACCTATCCTTGTAAGGGGGTGAGTAGGTTGACCTTGTCCTGTATGGTCTGAAGGGCCTACTCCACTGACTCTATTCTCAGCAGTTTAACCTTGGGTGGCAATTCATGTTGTCTCTAGGCAGCAAACTCACAAAGGATTGCACACTCCATAGGATCAATGCTAAAGAGATACCAGTAGAGGGAGAACTGATACAAGGGCAAAGGGATGAACACTTAACAAAGGCTGTCTGGTAGACAGGTAACACAACATTAAGATTACACTTGCTAATCTACATGTCCAGGTGGTATACATATAGTAGTCCAATTGACTGTTTCTGGGAGTGGATCAATTGTAGCATATAAGACAAAAAGATGAAAGAAACATATGGGAGTGGGGCATAGGGTGTAGGGCATGTGGCATAAAAGTGTCAGAAGGCATATAACAGGAAGAGAGGTGAAAGTCTGCAAGAGTGAACAGAATTGATGTGACACAAGTATGTAGAAAGAGTTGAAACTTATACCTTATCCTAGAATAGAAGTGGAGTGTCTAAATTTAGAAGAAGTAAGTTCATCATCACAAATCATCATCACAAGGGAAGTAGACTCCATGATACTGGCATGCATCATCTATCTTCTTGCACATTTCCCAGTCCAATGTCTGCCTAAGTTCCATTGTTTCCTGCCATAAACTGACCATCATGTACTTTATTAGTTCCCACTCCTTGAAAGGTTGCTCTCCAGTCTCTTTGGTCTCCTTGGTGTTCTCAGAGTCATCAATATTTATAATAATATGCCATCATTACAAGCACAATCCTCATGAACCATGAGGCTGGGCTTCCAATCAATATTTCAATGACTCAAATCATGATCTAAGGCTACATTGAGGCCATGGCTCCTAAACTCCTTGAAAGAGGGTTCAAGCACCTTCCTTTCTCAGTAACCACCACCAATGTCTCAGTGGTCAGGCTACTCATAGTAAAAGGAATACACAATTTGTTTCTAAATCACTATGAAAGACTCCAAGGAATCTAATGGCATTCTTGGAGGTCTTAAGAAAGCTGTTCCAAGCATCAAATCTGGTTTCATTCACCACCATTGGTCAAGTGCTAGTCTAGCACCCTCCTCTACTCTTCCTTGGGCTGCCTCTGAAGGCCCATTCCTTGAACCAGCTGGTACCATCAGCTTCATTTGCCAACCACCATTGCCTAGTCCATCCATTGGCACCAAGAGGTCTTTATCTACAGACCAATTACTCTCAAACAAAGCTCAAAAGAGCTGGAAAGTTACCAATGATGATGACACCACCTCTTCCACTCACTCAGCTGAGGAGGAAGAAGACAATAACTCTCAAGGAGCCAGCACTCCCTGCTCTCTCCACCCCTCCCTCACACTAGTTCATGAGGAACACCTCCTCCCAAGATTGCCCCCTCCTCTCACCAAGCTTTAACTGAGGCTCAAACTATTGCCACCCCTTGCAGCTTCATCCCCCCAACTCCTGGAAGCACTTGGGATGAATCCCAACCCTCTGATCCCCTTCCCTCCCTTCCAACTTTCACTCCTCTCTCCTCTCCCCCCAATGCACAGCTACCTGCTGAAGCACAGTCATCCCATAGAATGGATTGGTCAGCAATTTGTGACTGCATCTGTGACATCTTCCATGATATCAATGTCATAAATACAAGAGACAAGGAAGGACTCAAATTCCTTTCCTCCCTCCTTGGCTTTGCTGTTCATTACCTATTCCAATGGGCTCAGAGTGGCAACCTCAATACATTCAATGGTACTATGCATATCATCAACCTCCTTCAAACCATTGCTCACTCAGAGCAACTTTGAAACAAGTCTGTTCCCTATAGCCTTGCAAAGAAGTATGGCATGTTTAATCATTACATGTATATAATTCCACCATGTTCATACATCTCTGATAGGCATTAGAGATGTGAGGGGAGTTTTTGTATTAGGATTGACATCATCCTTGTACAATGTTCAGCAAATGTAACAGAAACAGCTTTGGCACTGAGGAGAGGAACATATCTTTGTCACAGTTGTTCTAAGTTACCATAATGTCAATACATATATCATTTGCAGTTTCAACACATACCTTGTCAAGAGCATGCATGTTTTTTTCCTTGTCCTGTAACATCTTTGAGAATTTGAGGTCAGCATCCTCCTCCTCATCACAAATGCCAGTACTACTACTAGCATTTCTCCCTTTAGCCTCAAGTTCACACAATTCTTCATCCTGAGTTACATTATAATAGAAGGGGATAGACTTATCATAGTTAGTGACAATGGCTGGGTCATCAGCTTCTCCAAGTTTATATAGCACAGACTGCACAATTAGGTTGACAGTATATGCAAGGCACCAAATTTGGCCATCCTCAGGAGCAAACTGAATATTGCAGTAGTCAGCAAGAATATGGGAGAGTGAATAACAGAGAACAGTATTCAAGGATACATTATCCAATGAGAGAGCTAGCAGGTAAACAGAAATAATCAGCCTATGAAGGTATTGAAGTGACATCAAAACCTATCTTGGGTAGGATACCAAAGTCAGATAAAACCTTTGCAAGGGCCTGTACAGTATAAGTACCCTCATATTGCTTATCAGAGATCACACTGAAGTCTAGGATGTGTTCAATGAGTTCCCACTCATCACTTATGTATGTGACAACTGTCCCAGTGAATGTAAATGTTATTGAGCATGCCATCCAGGTATCAGTGGCACATGAGACCATGGATTTGACTGCCTAATTGAGGACTCAGAATTGAAGTAGTCACATATACTGTGACATACTATTAGTTTCATCTTGAGGAGAGCATACATGTCTCTAAAGATGGTCTTCACATGAGCCTTGATAGTGGTATCAGTAGGCAATGGAAGTCTATTCTTAATATAAGCAAAGATATGGTGTGTATCTTCTTTCTCTCTGGTTGAGAATGGGAGATCATTGACAACAAGCCAGCATGTAAAGACCTAGCTTAAGCCATTTGGTGTTGGTTCTTCAGCAGGGTTGAGCCAGCTCTCTGCAAGAAATTTCTCCATGATCTTCACACTTGCAGCAGACACATTTTGGAGTTCAGGAACAGGAAGTGCAGCTCCTGGTGTAATCTGGATGCATGGGTGTTTCTCTCAGAGATGTGTTGCAAGGTTACCAGTCCATGGAACTGTTGGTTCATCCTTGAAGCTCTTCTTATCACTTACTGTGTGAGAGTATGTGAATTTTCTATAATAGTATCATAGTGAGCAGGACATCAGTAGCCAAAAATAAACTTACACAGCACAGTACTTGCACCTGAAGGCCCAGCATTTCTTACCCTTCTGGTTAATAGCCTGGGGGGTGAAAATGTTCACATGCTCAGTTTATAGGACCACAGCAGTTTGTGCTGAGCTCAGAGTCTGAGCTCTTACTGGTATTGAGACATGCAGTATTGGAAACACCCCCATTAGTCTTCTTCTGTTATTGTGGTTATCAGCCAGAATTCACATTTGTAGCAGAGATCAAAAGATACAGATGCTACTACAAGTTTTGATGTATGGAGGACTTTATCCATGTCACTATCTGATTCTTTATCAGAAGTCAAGACACAGAGCTGTGTTTGAGCTTTCTTAAATGGCAATATAGCTTCCAGCCCATCATTGGTGAGTGTGTAATCAGGGCTTGGTTCTTCTGAGAGGAGGCACTTATGTCACAAAGGCTGGTAGTCTCCATCATGAATGTCATTGTCATTATCAAGAACATCAGAAAGTGCTACATCAGTATGGCCATAGCCTGGAGGTGTGCAATAGTACATTGACCTGTTGAATTCTACACTGCATTGGACTTCAATGGCCATAACTTCTTATAGCTCAAAGCACTGTGTGAAGAGATACATCAAAATATAAATAAAAAAAATGTCAAGAGATCACATGGAAAGCATGAGAATTCAACTCACATAAGGTATTCCACCTCTTCAAGAACTTGGTCAAGTTTGATCTTCACAAGGTCAAAGAGCATCAAGGGATCATTCCAATTAATACCTTTGAGATATGACATGACCTTATCCAGACTGTATTTTCCTGATTGAACATACTTCAGATGGCTATCTGGGCCTCAGCACTCATTATCCTCTTGATATAATGCATCAAAAATCCAGGTAAATGTTTTGAAGGCCAAATCCCCCTAAACATGAGTTAAGACACAATGAATCTTGCCATCCTGCTCAGCTTTGGGCACCATAATAGGCAGTCTTTTAATTTGAGCATTGAGATAAGCAATGAGTATTGGTATCTTGTGGATGCCTGTAACTGCAGGAGGGACAGGTGGAGTGGGTGACATGGGAGGCCTGGTCAACAGAGAGCAGGTGCACAGCTGGGAGCTAGGATGAGCAACAAGTTGAGAAAGAGTCCCTAAAGACTCCTAGACTCCTATCTTGAAGAAAGGAGCCAATGATTGTCTGGGTCACTGGGTGTCACCAATCCAGGAGTTTAGTATGGTCAGAAATAGTTTACCAGGTTTAGTTTACACATGTTTACTGTTTTTGCTAGACCCTCTAGGTCAGGTAGGAAACTCAATGGAAACAGTGTTTACAGGCTGTTATTAGTGTAAAAGGTTGGAGCCTTACTACCCAGTCCAGGCTTGTCCTGTCCTTGTCCAATTTCTGTTCCCTCATCCACTTGGGTCCATGGTTGGTCAGGTGGGGCCATCATGGTATCAGGGGGGCACAACACATAAGTTGAAGCCAAGGCCTCAACCCCATGTCTGCATGCATCTACCCTTGGCCACCTATTGTAGCTTTTTTTTAATCCACATTTATTGCAATAGCCTAGCTACTACAAATGGGCATATTACTGTAGTAGTCAATGCTGCAAAAATACTTATTCTCAACTACATTGACCTCTCCTATCTATATGCCTTTCAAGCAAGCCAGAAAACTCAACTTAGAGTATTTCCCACTGAGAATCAAACTCCTGCAAGCAATGTGTCCCTCAACATGATGATGAGCTATAGGTAGTAGTGAAAAGAACTTTGAGGAAGAGGCTTGAGAGTCAGTTGGCAATGATAGATGCTGGGCTACAGGAGCATATAATGTACTCATGATATATATAATAAATATAGCTGTTGAGGCAGATGATTTGAGACAGTAGACTTGGCTGGATCAGATGAGGTGGAGGAGAATAGTAACAGCAGTGAGGCCCAGTGAGGATTCTGAATTTTTGACAAGTTTTTGGCTTCAAATTTGTATACCTGTGAACTCAATCCATGTGAGTTTTCAAACCTGTAGGTGCCTACAGGAACCTGTACACTTACCCATGAAATCCCTGACCTATGAGTGAGGGTATGGGTTTTGGTGAGTGAGGGTACAGTTATGCCTGGAATTACCTGCTGGGGGTTACCTGTACTTTTTGCTAAATATTGCTCTAAGATTGATTTGGCTAATGCATGCAAGCAAGTTTGAGTTCAACTCAAAGATGTGGAGAAGACAGCCTTCACCACCATTACAGGAATATATACAGAAAGCCCTCAATGAGATCTATTGGATGACACCAACTCCATAGAATTTGAAGAACTTTTGAGAAATTGGTTGACTTCACTTGTCCTCAACTGTACCTTGGTCAAAGACAAAAAATGATGTGATGCAATCATTGCATTTTGCACTCTGACACAGCATCTCCTGGCAAGGTGTGACAACTGTTGCAAAAACTAACTTTTCTTATACTCAAGCTACAGACTCCAAACCACCTGGAGGACATACGAAATGACATTCTGGTGCAGATTACAAGATATGAGAGGAAGATACTGAACGGGTGCTGAGATATGATGAATGTGTTGAAACGGAGTGGATGTCGAAACGTGGGTGAAGGATAGTATGGCACAACGGCACAAGGGAAAAATAAAATGGACGTGTATACGATTATGAGAAATTAGAAACCAGGATGCGAAACGAGGTCCCAGGTCTCATCCATTTCATCCCTCCAGCAAATAATTTTGTTCCTTCCACGCCCAAGAATGTAGACCTTGCGCCACGATACATCCCTTGGTTTGCGCAGGTAAACAACTGGGTTATAGGATCGTCGGACAATCCGATTTCGAAATTTTGTCGGGACCTGTGATATGAATATCAGCAGAAGAAACAGAGACAAGGGAATTGACCCGAAAATACATTTTTCCTTAGCCGCTCTGGGGATAATTCAAATTCAAAGAATGTCGGAGTTGGAAACCACGGATCTTTCCACAGGTGGAGGATCAGGTGGTATTCAAAGTTGAGCAGGGCCATCGATATCGATGGATCTAGAGGGTGCTTCCATTGACAGAGACTGAAGAACACCTCGAGTAAGCGGCAGTATATCAGGTATTCATTGCTGCGGGGGTCAGGCCATGTGACATTAACCGCGATTACAGGGGTTGGGGTGTCTTAAGCGGATGACAATTAGCATGTTCCGAATGAATTGCCCTCCAGAACCGCCATACCTATGGTGCTGTGAGAGTGTACATCGTTCAACCGCTCGAATAGCACTCGGCGAAGGCCATTCAAGCACGAGTACACACAAAACTCTTTTGAGCGTTCTGGATCCTCTAGAAAGTCCATGAACGACGCATGATGGAACTTGATTTCCGGAGACGAGTTGAGCTCTAACACTGAATAAAGGGAGCCGCAGGCATGTCGGAATTGTGCCTCGGTGAGACCAAGAATGTTGGCAAAGACGAGAACCTTGTTTGAGTTCCAGTGGTTCAAGTTAACCCCAGGGGCGTTGGAGAAGCTTATGAGCAGCAGTATTCTCTGGATTGATGGGAGAATTTTCGAAGGGATAGACCGCATAATGAGAGTGTAGAACAAGTCAAGTTCTGATAAGGGATGCTCCGAGCCAGCCGCCCTTTTGTTGTGCACGGCGAGGGAACAAACGGCCTGCAACTGGTCGAAGGGGCCGGAAGAGTTCTGCTGGCTCACGAAGCGAACAACTGTGGCTGCGTAGATGAAGAGGCCACCCGAGAGGTTTACGAGGATTCCGATCTCTCGTTCAGTGGGCCATGTGTTCGGCAACCCACTCCTCCGTCCTATCTTCTGCAGCTCAACAGTTAGATAAAGCGTGATTTCGTTGTCGATATCGCGAGATACTGGGAGTTCGAGGTGCCGTGACAATGAACGCATGCGATTCGCAGAAAACAGTGCAACGATGTGGGGCTCAGGACGGCTGAGGAACATCCAGCGGAAAGGTGTCGTTTGTCCTTGGACGGATGCTGCGACAAGTTCAACGATATTGCTCTGTGCTTCCATCCCCTCACATTCATCGAGGCCGTCGACGATTATAACCCATTCTCCCACATATACCCTATCAGCCCGAGGATGCTGCAACGGCTTCACCAGGAACTCGCGGAATTGCTCCCTGATCGATTTGTCGAGGTGGGTCGGGTCCTTTCGGATTTTATGGTCGAGTATGTCACCATACAAGTTGGACTTGGTGGTGATTTGGTACGCGATCGAGGTGAAGAGGGTTTTCGAATCGTTCCGTCCATTCAGACGGGAGAAGAAGAATGCAGCTCCTAGCTTGCCCTGCTCCACCAGGAGTTCCGCACAAGACTGTGCTACGGCTGACTTCCCAACTCCCGCGGGCCCCCGCATCCAAAGTATGCGTTCGGAATGTCCTGAGGTGCCGAGCGCCCAGCTGGTGATATCGTCAATGAAGTCCTGGCGGGTCCCCGGGTGGCAACTAGGTGGTGGGTCACGAGCGGAAGAGTCATGAAATGCATCCGGCATAGATGCCTTGAGGAGCGCTTTGAGACCTATTGTGTACTGTTAACTACCAGCGCTCAGAACGGCTTCGGACGGCTCACCGTCACCTTTCTTTCCAGGGACATCATCAATCGTCTGGTGAGGGGAATTGGCAACAATATACGGGTTGTTGACCATAAAGTTCTGAGCACCTTGAAAGATTGTGTTGGACATGTTGGTTGAAAGCAAGGTGGCAACGTGCCAGCCAGCCTCGTACCCTCTGTTATTAATCGGGCGCTAACTGTCACACCTCCAGACTCCTACCCAGTCACGGGATGCTCTCTTATATAATCGTTCTGAAGTTCTACCAAAACTTCGAAACTTTTAACGCATCCCGACGACTGGCAAAAGACATTGTTTGTTGTAGTTTATCTATGCCTCCCGTGTCCCGGCCATCAGCCCTTCAATCCAAACATGTGCGAGAAACCCTGCACCATTTCCAAAATGAGTAGTGCGATGCGACGCGCGGTCTGACGTTGTTGTTGTTGTTGGAATCAGCATTTATTAACCACAACAAGCAAACTAAGTACTAAGACGCGGCGGACCAATTATATAGACAGACCCCCAGGCAAAGCCCAATATCTACCTATATACCCCAGTCCAAGTGTTTTTTACGATATAAGGAAAGTCCTACTTCATTGGTCACTGTGTTATCGAAGCTTAAAATGCTGAAATTCCGGTCAGATTTTGTGTTGCGACCCCCTCCAAGGATCCAGAACAATGTTTTGTGGGTTCAAGTGACCAGACGGGGTATAAATTGAAATCTTGGATTAAATATACCATAGACGGGTGACGTGAGCGATGTCACAAGCTATATGCGTGAGAATGCAATGAAGCTTGTCCTCAGACGATGATGTCTGCTTCCCGTGTACCCACTGTCGACGACCTTCGAGTAATGTCTTCCGCGCCCTGCAAACCAGACTCACTAACCAGATCGTAGGTCAAACTATGTTACATCTGTCGTGAAGAGGAGCCATACGATGCAGGTCTGTTCTCCGTCCTCCCACCGGTGGCCACGCTCACTCAAATATTCTCCTGCAGTACACGAGGGTCCTCCACGGCCTTGGACGCACCCATGTAACTGCACACTCATAGCACATGAATCTTGTCTGCTTCAATGGATCCAGTCTGCGCAAGGTAACTCCTCGCGAGCACAAAATGCACTCAAATGTCCGCAGTGCGGCGCAAATTATGAACTCGAGAGCGAAAAGTCTATTTTGCTTGATACCCTCAGTGCGGGAAACCGCGTACTCCAGAAAGTAGGTGGGATGTTTACGTTGGTCGGCGTTGCGGGTGTTATGGGTGTTATGGGCTCGGGTGCGTGCAGTACTTCCTGTGAGAGGGTGTTGTGGATTTTACTGATGTAATTTCTTTGGCTTTGTAGGTGTGTATATCATGTTGACTGCATATGGTGCTTGGGCAGTCAGACAGTATGTCGGCAAAGAGTATGTCCTCATCCCATTCCTTATGCAGTCGCTAACAAAGGCTGTTAGAATGTTCGACATGCTCCTCACAGATGACCCTTCCAACTGGCCTTGGACGGCATTCATCAATCTCCCCCTTCTCCCCATCTCCTTAATTTCCTCCCGCCTCTCCGCATCCCCAAAAACGTCCCTTCCCACACTCCTCCCCATCCTCCTCGTCTGGCCACCATCACCAGTCGCGCACCAATGGATGCATCACGAGCCATGGCACAAACGTGATCGGCCCCACTCACCCCGCCTGCGCGCATGGCCACCTTCTCCTGTCATCTTCGGGTTATTCATTGCGCCCGTCGTGCGAATGGTATATAGGAAAATGTTGCAGCGGGCTGCCTTGTGGCTTTTAGGTGGGAAATTGAGCGAGGCTGGAAGGGGAGGAAGACTAGGGTTGCAGCTTAATGAGGGCCCCTTTATGATAAGGATCAGAGCAAACGTGCAAGATGCGAATGGGAATGAGCAGAATGTGGATGTGTTGGAGGAAGGACATGGGGATGATGATGCCGCTGCTGGTGCTCCCAATGTTGCCAACAATGCAAACGCGAACGCCAATCGCAACGGTGATAATGCCGAGGCACCACAAGACCCCAACGTAGCGAATTTGGCAGCAGCAGAACGTCTCATCGAAATCAACGCAACGTCCTTAGGCAGGCGTGTAGGTGGTGCCCTTCTGATCCCATATATTTCGAATGTCATGGGCACACTCCTCTTCCGCCTCTCGAAATATTCACACCTGCTCCGCGAGTTCCTCGGGATCAAACAACACCGGCGACTGTTGAATGGTTTGCCGCCATCAGTGTATGCGTACCCGAGTGGCAATAATGGTACTATCAGTTTTGGCGGAAAACTAGGACATTTGGCAAAAGTCGTTTGTGGGAGTTTGTGGGGCGGTACAAAGACGTGGGCAGAGTTGGATCCGGTGTGGTGGAGGAACTCAATTGGGCTGGGATTGTTCGTCGTGGTATGTGTCTGTCTTCTCCTTTCTTTATCGCACCTCATGTGAACGATCGGTACTGATTTGCGGCCTTTTAGGCGAAAGATTGTTTGTATCTCGCACACCTCTGGCTTGCTAAACGTGAGATCGAGACGAGAAAGGTGAAAAACAAGGATTTCGCGGGTGTGGATATCAGAGAGCTTGATTTGGTGCCTTCGTTCCCGAATCCGCCGCCTAGAAGACGACGTACGTCGGGGGCTGAGCTGGCATACAGAGCGCTGGGACGGATCGATCCCCGACAGTCGTAGGGGACTATCATGCTAGGGTGCGATTGTTTCGTTTTCTGTATCATTGATTTGCGCATATCAACGGACCTTTCTTTCCTAGGTCCTTGACAGGATGATGATATGTTTCGGGTCCACATGCCACCGAGCAGCCGACGTTTCTTCTGCGTCAGAGCTATTATTACAGCTATAACCTGCGAACACGCTACAACGATACGGAGAGGGCACTAGGTCTTGCGATTCCTGTAATCAAGTTCCACATGTCGACTTATACTTTAATTGGACGCTTGGGTTCTGGGTGATTGACATGTCGCTCTGCTTGCATAGACCTATCAGTTTTCAATTGTTCGCGAAAAGAATCAAGTGCGACATAATTCCAGATGTGTCTCGCCTCCTTTGTTGGCAGAACTCGCTGACGGGAGCGATGCTCCCAGGTCTTGGACCTTCCGTTCTTACTATGTCTTCCGTCTGGAAGGAGGACCGAGATCAAGCGGGTTACATGTTTGCGGTTACTCTGGGCTCCTGGTAGATAAGTTCCCCGATCCCTTCCAACCCTTGAAGTATATTTATCGACTAACCTAAGAGAAGCCCTCGGTTGTCTGAATGACTAGATGTACGAATATGAACACACAGGTCTTCTCATAGATCATTAGGGGCTAATATGCAATCTGGCTCAGAGTGGCGCGACTGTGCTGTGAGATTCGAGAAGACAGAAGATGGAAATGCGATCTAGGAAAGATCTAACAGCTGCCAACAACCAACCAACTACATCACCGCGGACGTTTCTAATCCACCTCCAACACCGTGCCGCGCTGCACGCTCCCCCATCCGACCAGACGCCAATGCTTCTCAATACGACGGGACAAGGCGACCTTCTCACCCACTTCCGTACATGCCGGTGACGTAAGTTGGATCTTTGCAAGATCAGCCTTGACGGAGAGCACACGGCCGCCGGTGGATGTTGACCCGATGTTGATGAGGAGCAGCTCGCCCTTGGTAAGTTTAGAGACTTTGGTTTGTTTCTTGTCTTCGGTCTTGACACCGAGCAGACGACGGAGGAGGAATAAGCTGATTTCGAGTTCTGAAGAACGGAAGTGAGGAAACATATGAGTGTGGAAGTGTTTGCGCGCTTACCTGTGTAGATTTTGGGTAGCTTGCCCACAGCACCCAATACCTGGCCGACCAACCTGTCCGCACGACAGAGTGTGGGATCAATCCTCGTACCCACACCAATCAATCCACCCGGGACGGCGAACTGCAACAAGTTGTTTTCGGCATGTAAACTCAAAATGCGACTAAAGATCGGCTTGCATTTTGTCTTGCCGGAGCTATCCTTGGTGACTATACCCGGTCGGATCTCGACTTCCTGCCCGAGGCGGAGCACACCCGTAAGGATGGAACCACCAGCAACACCACCCTTGAGTTCGTCAACTTCAGCACCAGGCTTGTTGACGTCGAAGGAGCGGATAACGATGAGTTTGGGGTCTGAGGAAAAGTCGCGGACGGGGATGGGGATGCGTTTGACGATGTATTCATTGACGGCGTCGATGTTGTATTTGAGCTGGGCGGAAATGGGGACGATGGGGGAGTTTTCGGCAACAGTGCCTGTTATTTTTGTGAGGATTCCGTCTGAGTGAATGAAGAGGAAGTCGGCTCACCTTTCACGAATGCAGATATGCTCTTTTGATGCTCTAACGCCTGAGCCTCCTTGATCAGATCCACCTTATTTTGCAGAATGATGATATTTTCGAGTTTCATGATCTCAACGGCGGCTAAGTGTTCGGAGGTTTGAGGCTGAGGACATGTTTCATTCCCGGCAATGAGGAGAAGAGCGGCGTCCATGACGGCAGCACCGTTTAACATTGTAGCCATGAGGATATCGTGTCCGGGGCAATCGACGAACGAAACATGGCGGACGAGTTTCATGCGGTGACCACATCCTGGCCGCTCGCAGGGCGGATTATCTTCCTTATCGGAACGGTATGATCGGTAGCAGCCTGGTCGTGGGCAGGCGGGGTTTTCACATTTGTAGATCTGAATTGAGGTGATCAGATTAGTACAAACTTCGGCCTTGGGGGACATGAGGGGATTAGAGGCGCACTTTGGCGTTAGCGTAACCGAGCTTGATGGTGATGTTACGGACGAGCTCGTTTTTGAAACGAACTGTCATGACCCCGGATATTGCTTTTACTACTGTTGATTTACCATGGGCGACATGACCAATAGTACCTATACGATGTTTGATCAAATTGTGAATCAATGCGATAGTTCTCCGAGGATAGAGTAGGATGTCGTGTACCAAGGTTGATTGTTGCCTACAAATCGGACAGCGCAAAGTCGCAATGAGATCGTGGGGATACACGAGAACTTTGGAGACACACACCTGTTTTGAGATAACTTCAGGCGATAGTGGGTTGAGTTTTGTAACGTCAACGTCGACATGAGGGACCTGTTCGAGCTCGTCATCGTCTTCTTCTTCAGACTCAGAGTCTTGTCCGTGTTTCTGGAGTGTCTCGTCGCCTGGCATCGTGGTGGTAAGCAATAGCAAGGTTTGTCGGTTTGCCTGACTCGAAATCAGAAAGACCAATGAGGTGATTAGATAATCACCGCCAACCAACTTTTGGTGATCGAGTCACGTGTATATCCATAATTGTAGGTCCATTGGAGGTGATTCTAGTAAGTAGTATGCTGCCCTTACTGTGCGGAAGTACAGTAGAAACGTGGGGTTGAACTGAGGGTGGGGTTGGAAGGCAAGGGATGAAATTTACAACACCTGGAGTGCGAATCTGAATCCCCAATGGTGCAAATCACAGGGAGAGAGAATACCAAGGCTTAAAGGTGAGATAACTTGGCGGCCTTGGTGACCGTGCCAAAATGTGTAGGAAGTGGCTCCTTGTCAATACGGGAGTTGACAGAAGATATAGGGCTATCCAAATAGTAAGCCTTTTGGATTTTGAAAGATGGTGGCAAATACGCAAATCTTGTAGGTTCGTTAAGTGCCCGAGGTAGGGTAACCACAAAAAGGGGAGAATGTTGTAAAGGACCGCAAAGGATGAATTCAACTTTGATACAGAAAAAGTTTCTGTCCACATGACTGGAACTGGCTTCATTTTAGGGATATTCATCAGCGAAAGGTGAGAGTTCAGGAGATGGAATGATTTTGCCCAAGATGTGTGCCTCGGAGGATGTTAACTGGAACAAATGTTTTTTGCAAGATTGGGATATAAGTCAAGGAGACATGTAAGAGCATGAATCTGAATGTAATTGTATCATGTGGATGGACAGTTGTTAGGTTGGGAATAAATGGAAGGACTGAGCGGAGGGTGGGGAGCCACCATGTGGTTCGGGGTTAAGATGGTTTTGGGTGATTGTTGGCTTCAGTAAGCCGTTGGCGGATGAATCACACCAATACTTAAGACTTACTTTGCGTGGTATGTTCGGTGACCCTGTTCCAAGGTTTCTACTTGTTCGCGGGTTTGGGTATCACAGTGCTACCTCATGCATCGGGTACTGCGGCGGTCCGAGAGTATGCGGAATTCTAATTGGGTTAACGGTAAGTCTATGTTGGTTAATCTCCGGGCTTCCGATTCTAGGGGAGAATCGATAAGATAGGTCAAGTGTGGGAATATCTTTGATGCAGTTATGTACCTAGCTGACACACGTGAGTCGTACATAAACCATAACAACGCGCGACGCGACTAGGATGCCTCATTAATTCGCGCGTTACCCCTACGATATGGAGTCCTCGACGTCGCGGACTAATGCTGCGCAGAAGAAACAAGAGGAACTCAGGGCACAAATTGCGGCTCTCCAGGCCCAATTAGAGGCTATCCCGGACGAGCAGAAGTGCTCTGGGAAGACACCCAGCTCTCCAAAAAGGAAAAAGCCAGAACCTACTACTTTGGCTCCTGCGACACCTACCCCGAGTGAGTTGCTTCATTCGTACTATTATATCATACTGAAATTCATATATAGAGAAGAAACGTCGAATAGAGAGAACGAAGAACAGCCAGCCGCAGCCCAAAATCAGCCAACCGTCTTTCCAGAAGCAAATACGATCCAAAACTTCTGGAGCTACATCGTCCGACAGATCATCTACGCAGGCAGCGGAAGGACCCGATTATGGACCATCTAGATTTCTTAGCAAGCTGGCTGAGGTGAAGAGTCAAACCAGCCGAAGTCCTGCACCCGACACTGTTGCAAGAACATCTGCATTCTCGGACACGACACGGTTGAATCAACCTGTGGGGGATCCCGAAAGCTCTGTGGGCCCTGGTCTTAAACGAGATGATCGACTTGCATTGATCGAGGATCTTGAGCGTGGACCGTACGAATTTACACCACCTTCTGATGACCCCAAATTTCAACAACTGGAACCGCACTCTGGAATACGGCTCTCGTTAGTCATTCATTAACTTGGCTATCAGGATTCTAGGGGATATTAAGTATGCTCATAGAAGTCGGACATTATCGCATGAAGACCTTCAGGAGTATATGACAGCTCGTTATTACCTCTCGCCTTCGCGACTTTATTCCATCATCCGGCTACAACCAGATAAACAAGGCTATGACGTTCCCTTGTTCGGCGATTGGGTTACAATTGCTGTCATCGCGGAGCGTGGTCCTGTCAAGCTTACACGTGCGCCTGTTACTTTGGATCCTGACGAACAGCAAGATAAGCAGCCTTGGCAGAAGGGCAAGAATAAGGAAGATGAAGTCAAAAAGCCCACTGGCAAAAAGTATGTCAACTTCAAGTTGATCGACTTTGGTGCACGGTCAAAGTCATCGGTCTATGGAGCACAATCTGTCATCCGCGGTGACGCGTTTCTGACGCTACTACTATTCGAGGCGGATGGATTTGATTTGATTCAAATGGGGGATGATCAGAAACCGCGAAAGTTGTACAAGGGCGGCAGTCGCGGTGCCTTCGAAACGATGGCCAAGGTCAAGGAGGGTGATGTGATTGCGTTGTTGAATCCGAAGATTCTAAAGCCATTCCAGGTGAGTCGGGTTTTGATCTGATCCTCTACTGAGTTGACAACGTCATCGACCAGCGTTCACAAGAAACCCCTCACCCAGTGAACAACATCCTCGCCCTGACCCCGGAGTCAGCGGACTCTATCGCAATCATCGGCCGTTCTCGAGATCTTGGGATGTGTAGCGTTGTCAAACGCGATGGAAAGGCCTGCGGGAGTTGGTGCGACAGGAGGGTTAGCGATGTATGCGAGTATCATTTGCAAAATGCTGTTCAGCATCGGCGTGCGGGGAGAGCTGAGTTCTCAGCCGGGTGCGTTTCGGCGACCTCAAACTTTCACAAGGACTAATTGATCCGTACCTGTGCTCGTAGAACATCAGGGATGTCTACTACGTCAGTACACAAACGCAAAGCCCAGTACGATCCGGCGCGGCAATGGGGACTGAAGCCGGAGGAGGTGACCCGTGGGTCGACGTACGTGATTTCTGGGCATGTTGTGAGTGGGTCTAATGCCGATCCCCGTAACATGTACGTCGGGGAGGTGGTGGGAAGGGAGGGCCAGGCCAAGGCACAAAGGAAGAGCGTTGGTGATGCTGATCGTGCATTGAAGGCACTCCTAGAAAGGGATCGGGATGGAATGAAGGCAGTGATGCTGGCACGAGAGGCGAGCAGGATTTCGAGTGGTAACATGAAACCAGGGGACCCCAGCCGGAAAGGGAAGACCATTAACGACAATGAGCCACCGCCCTCGGGCAAGAGTGCGTTCAGGGCTGAAGTTGTCAAGCAACTCGGATTTGATCCTACTGTCAAGGTCGGGCAACCTAAGAGGCCAAATAATGTTGCCATCCAAAGCAAGGTGATGTTCGCGCTTGTATTCAATGTAGTGCTTCTACTGAGGTTTGTTGGTCAGCTGGATGCCTTAGAAAGTATTCGCAAAGCTCGTAAAGACATTACTCTTGGGTCTCGACCAGGGCCTAAAGTTCGGTCAGGGGTTGTGGTGCCGATCGGCGCTCACAATGTTCAGACGCCGGGTTGTCAAGGGCATCAGACTTCTGAGGCAAAAGTAGTTGAACAAAACGATGGCGAAGAAAACATGATTGATCTCGACGACTGAACAGATTTTCCGAACTTCACTCTTCTATGCGATTATTAATTCTGCCAGTTTGTACGATTTGTGTATTATTGACCATTCCAATGATCATGACACACCAACATGCAAGATAAATAACATATAGACTATAGTTGCATTTGAGCACCATTCTGTTTGTCATCTACATCTTCAGAATCATCGAGATCGTCTGCGGACGGGACCGGTGCTGATGTTACAGCTCCAGCAGAGGCGAGCGCCCGTGTCGGCGGTGCCACATCCCTGCATTGCAAATCGGAAGGAATGAGTCGAGGGTTCGCAATAATCATTGTTCAAGCATGGCTCACCATTTGATCTGGAAACGAGTTACACGAGGTTTTGTACTGATGTCGCGCACCAGGCGATCAAACATGATTCTGGGTGGTGGTGTCTCCTTCATCTCCTCGTTGTCATATTCTGTATTCTGATAATATCCCACCCGTACAAATTCTTGGTCTTTGTATGAGCCCGTTAGAATCAAGGCAGCAACACCAAGAACATCCTCTGGTGGTATTTTTGATGGATCAGGTGCTGAACCTTCAAATTCGAAAGAATTAACGCCGACAGGTACAGGTCCGACTAGACAGTCGTCAAGTTCTTGGTCGAGTTCCTCATTGCCAGGTGAGGAGACGTAAATGAGTTTCCACTCGAGATCTATATTTATGATGGGTTAGAGATGCATATGAAGCAGCAATTGGGGATCATGCTCGCCATCTTTGAGCGGCGCGATGCATTCAAAGGTCACGCGAAAACGGTAAACGTCTAAAAACCTGGCTGGATTGTTGATGAATTCCACGTTCTGTCAAAAGCACCGCCTCTGGTTATGATTGATACTGGAGAAAGATTCAGTATACACACCCTAATTGTTACAATGGACATACTGAGTTCCTGGGTATATCGCTAAGTGATGAAGGAAACTAGGGTGTTCGTGCGATTGAAGTGGGCAATGCAGATAGATGTCACACCGCGACGCGTTTGTCACAAGCAACGACGTCACGACGGTCACACTTAACAGCCTTGTTGATATTATGTAATTTCAACAAATGATGCTGTCCTCAGTTTTGTGTTGCGCTGAGACTGTTCTCTCAGGATCTTCCACGAAGCTGTGAATGGACGATTCCCATCATGAGTCACAAGGTTGCGCTCAACATGGAAGAACAACAGAGAGCAAGAAAGTCGTGCTTTCTCCCATTTGACAAAATGGAGAGAAGCGATCTCACGTGGGATGATAACCAAAATGGATAATTTATTTATTGTCATATCTTGTTGAATCAGGTTCACCGCCCGGAACTTTCTTCCCTCACCTTTGACGACCACGACGACTACGACTACTTTTCCGGCGTGCTCCCCATTTCTTTGTCTTTTCTTTGCTCTCTAAACCTTCCTCGTCTTGTATACCATCTCATATCCTTCCACCTCGCCTTTCTCATCAGGCCCTCATCCACAAGCCCATAACAAGACCGGCAGGCCTCCCTCGACCGCTCACGACTTTTCTTCTGATATCCGGAGCATGTTAATCTGAATTATCCTTTTCTTCAACTCTGTGCATCTGCGTAACGACCTTGCGACGTCTGAGCAATGACTTCAAACCTGGTGGAAACTACAGGCGACCTCCCTCAAGTCGAGGCGCCTATACCAGCGCCGCCACAGGGGGAAGGCATGTCGTCGTCCCCGCCCCCTTCTGATATGCCGCCGCCCGAGGCTTCGAAGACAATTTCCTTTGTCGAATCCCCGTCTGTCCCCCCTGTCGTCCCATCTATACCCCTACCTGCCCCTCGGCTCCTCTTCCCACTCCCAGCTCCGTTTGCCGGTAAATCTGGTATCACTTTATCCGAACTTGTCGCAGATCTCGGAAACACCTCGACGGTTACCCCCGACATAGCCACTGCCGCGATGGTCGTTGCAGGTGAGTCGTCTGACGAATCTCCGACGATAATCTTACACTGAAATATTTTGCGGTGCCACCAACGAAATACTAGCTGATGGAAGTTTCGTTGACACGCCCTCCGGTTCAGCGGCTCGAGGATTTAAGAAACTGTTAGACCAACAGTATGGTGTCAACGTTCAAGTTCGCTCCCCGTATGCGATCACAGGTTTCGTAAATCAACACGGACAACAACGATATAGAGTCGGGTAAGTTAGCGATAGCTTTCCTACCTACTTATTTGTGAATGTTGACTTCTTGGATAGGCTCCGTGACCAGATGGCACCTGCCGCATCCGCGCCCGGTATCGAAGAACCGGCATCATCGCGTAACACAATCTCCAAAGCATCCACTGACTCATATTCACCGAACCAAAAGCGCCGATCCAGAATGAGCATGCATTTTTTGCCTCCTGTCATGTTCAAAAACGGAAGCGTTTCTAGCCAAGGGTCCGGGTTGAAAAGGCTTAGGAAAACTCGATCCATACCTGATCTAACCGAATTCGGAGGAGTCTATCGTCCCCAACCTAAAATCACCACGTCTGGCCGAACTCACTCTCAGAGTGTTACATCTGTTGACGCCCCCCGTTATCTTCAGAACATCCAGACCGCTTACCCTTTGCCGAGGCGAGGTGATATTTTCGGCCAGGTCATGGACTGGTGTGACCCACTGCCGTCTTCAACCAGTCACTCTTCTCAGGACCTGAGCCTTAATGGGTCTCAGGCGGCATTCGATAGCCGTCCAATCATCCAACACCCCTTCGGACCTGGCGTGGCATTTGATTCCCCTTCCCTCAAGTACCCTTTTGGTTTATCACCTCCCTCACGACAATTGCAGGAGAAACATTCGTTCGAATCCACTCAGACAGCGCGTCAGATAGATACTCGCTCTCCCTCAACTCGAGACTCTGCCATTTCTTTCACTGTCTGCGGCGATGAACCAACTCGTCCAGCTTCAGCTCTTAAGATTCGCTCCTCAATATTGGACATCGAACTTCCAGGGGAACAGGATGAGGCGTACACCCTTTCCGCAGAAACCACCTCGCTGACTCAATACTCTACAAGAGTTTTTGATGTGCTGCAGACTTACCGGGGCTTGCCTCTCCTCGATCGCTTTTCTCCAGAGACGGTCGACACGACGGTGATCAAACTCTCCTTGTCAGCTGATGACACAGCTGCTCCGCGGGACGATCCCCGTTTTGTCATTTGGGGGGAACTTCATCCAGACTTGGATCATGATGATCACTCCATCTCGCGCGACAGCTTCACTGACGCTTCCGCCGCCACCTCTTCGAGCCTATCGAAACGACGAAGTAAAGCCAAAGCCCGCCAGTCGGACGCTAGCCGTGGCTCTACCATAGGATCACCTGCCCCCAAGGTTTTACTCGCCGCTACCATCGAACGTTGGATTGCTCAGCTTACTAGTGATCTCAACTATGACGAATTACTTAACTTCTTCCTAACTTATCGGACATATGTCAGCGCAGTTGATTTGTGCCAGCTGCTCATCTGTCGCTTCCACTGGGCTTTGCAGAAGCCAGTTTCACCTCAAGATGAGAAAGTTCGACGCATTGTACGCGTTCGGACCTTTGTTGCAATCCGTTACTGGCTGCTCACATTCTTCACTGTCGACTTCCTGCCAAACCGTGAACTCCGTATACTTATAACCAAATGGTTGAATTCCCTCCTCAAAGATCCTGTCCTCAAGAAGAATTCTGATGGATTGGTGCGTGCTTTGCGCCTTTCACATACACACCACTCATTATTTTCCTGACCTAGGGTATCGTCAAGAGGTTGATCAAGGTTGCAAAGGAGTGCAAACAGGCCCATACTCAGATCAATTCATCGAAATCTAAGCCTGAGAAGCCTGTCCAGCCACAAGATCATGTACTCGGCAAAAAGTTCGCGGAAATTGTGACCAAGAAGGCAATGGAAGAAGCAGAGGATTCTGATCTGGATCTTGATTTCCTTCCAGAGGAAGCTCATGTTCCTGAAACCTCTGGAAATGATATCGCTAATGCCAATATCGCGGTCGCGACGAACCTCACAAGCGGGATTTCCCCAACGAGACCAACCCCTCTTCCCATCTCCTCCCTGAATATTCTTCACCGTACTGATCATGCACCTGGTCCCTCTTCTAATAACGATACAACAACCACCCCGCTCCCGGTTCTTCCTATCCATCAAAGTGCCCTATCGCGCGCTTTTGTCAAGACCATCGGGCGCTTGGGTCGTTGGACCCGAGTCCTCAATTCCCGCTCCATGAGCCGCAGTCCCATTAGCGCCTGTGCTGATGTCTCCGCGTTTGATCTTGACCTTAATGTCGGCAAGGACTTGCTAACCATCAATGGCGGTGTGGAAACCTACCTTCGAGCTGCTGAAGCCAGGCGACGTCGACCCCCCGTCAGGCCCCCGCAGTCAGCCCTAGTCAGTCCTGCTCCTCCATTATCCTCTCCTCCGCAACCAAAGCCGTCAGTGCCTCTCCTCCAAACGAAAGCTCCTTTGCAGGCTTCCCCAGATCCCTCAGGAGAGGATGCCGCAACACCCGTTCTCTCACACTTTGTCCCATCCGCGCTTTCTTCTGGTCCTGCGTCCAATGTATCGGATACCCCCACCCCCGAAGCGGCTCCCCCTCCAGATTACGCTGAAGCTACACGAGATAGCACCGACCAACCCATTGAGCCACCCAGAGACACGCAACCACAACCCCGGGAATCCACTCCTGTCCAGGCTGATGGCAAGCGCGATTCCATCGAATCCTTCGAACGACCTATTTCGGTGCAAACCACCTCCACAACGTCTTATGGTATCCCTTTGTCGGAACTTGGTCAGGCTCCAACTTTCCCGCCTCTTAGTGATTCACGTTGGCAGTTCGATATTGCCTCGTTGGATGATCTGGACCTATCTGATTCCTCATCTGAGGCGAACGTACCTGGTCCGTCTGTCCCCCCGGGATTGCGAAAACTACCTCGCAAGCTTCCCCTCCGTCGTGACTTTGAGTTCGTCCCAAGACCGGAAACGGTGTCCTCCCTCGGCATTGCCTCCCGCTCGTCCGTTGTGTCTGGACCCTCGAGTTCTAGTATGTCGTCTGCATCGTTCCAAGGTCTGGGCGGAAATATCCAACAATGGCAAATGAATGCTCTCGTTGATTCATTGAGCGATGATGAGGAAGCTGGTGATGTGGAAGCTGCTTTACGTCGTTTGGAGGGTCATATCAACCCAGAACGACAGCAGGAGAAGGTCTCGAAAGTCAATGGATGGGTGCGCGTTATTCAGGAACGCATGGCCAACGGAGACTACGAGGACGAGGAACCACGTTTCCCTGTTGACAGTGACGAGGAGGTGGAAGGGGAGAATTCGACGCCAATAGATGACGAATCTGCGAGCCAGATTGATCGGAGGGTATCAACCCCTCCAACATCTGAGCTCAATGAGTCACACTCGTACGAAAAAGTTGACGAAGGATCTGTTAATACTCCTATATCTGAGCAATTACCTCGTGATATCCCCCCTCCACCTGGACTCGACCCTCCTTCCTCCTCGTCAACGACCACTGAACCTAAACCTTCTCCTGAAGATGTGGTGCCCCTGGAGATTTTACAAAGCCGAATGCCGGTATCACCGATATCGCAATCAGAACCCGGGATTGAGATACCCATTTCGAAATTCGGCAGCACTATACCTCCGCGCGTACATCGCTCCTTCATCCTTGGTGTCCGTGCGGAGGTCCTGGCACAACATTTCTCCATGATTGACAGGGAGCTCTTCATGGGTGTTAAGTTTGAGGAGCTGGTTCTGGATGACTGGGCAGGCACGGAGGAGATTGACATTCTTGATTGGACGGTATATTTAAAGGATCGTGCACGGTTCAAGGCCGAGCACCGGTTCCCGGAGAAAACGAGTGCGCTGGCTGCGGTGCGAGCCAGGTTCAACTTGACGGCAAATTTTGTCATTTCTGAGATTGTTCTCACACACCCGAGTGAACGTCATATAATTGTTGGAAAGTTTGTTCGCGTCGCCTGGGTGAGTGTGAGCGTTTCTCCCATATGTCGAAGCTAATCCTGAGTGTCTCGTAGAAATGCTACGGCCAGAGCAACTTCCATACCTTGACCGCCATTATTGCCGCCTTGCAGAGCGAGTGGGTTAACAGAGCTATGAGCAAGTCAGCCTGGCACCGTATTGGCATCTTCGAAACCCGTGTGTTGAAGGATTTGAAGCAGTTCACCTCCAGTGTGGAAAACTTTAAATTTATTCGGCAAGCCACCGATGCCATTGCTGAATCGAAACCGATCGAAACGAGCACAGCTTCAGTCGTGAGCGGAAGTGGAGAAGGCAAGGGTAAGCACGCTGAGCGTCCGCAAGTCCCAACAGCTTGCATCCCTTTCATTGGTATGTTTCTGTCTTTTCAAGGGATTGGATTCGTTTGACACCCCTGTAGGTGTGTATCTGTCCCAGCTACATCGCTTAGGGAAGCTCCCCGATCTCATCGATCCCACCGCTCCTCATCAATCTGTTGGCGTCAATCCTTTAACCAATGCCTTTGATCCACTCTTCCAGCCTGATGTCTTTTCATCCTTGGCGCCACTACCTGACTCGATGAACCTCGAGCCTCTGATCAACGTTCATAAGCAACGGAGAATAGCGGAAGTGATCAAATCATTGGTTGCCGGTCAACACCTTGCCAGTCGCGTGCAGTTCGAGGTTGACAAAAAGATATTTAACCGCTGCCTTCGTCTCCGCGCTCTCGATGGTCCAACGTTACAGAGAGTTTTAGCGACGTACTCGGATTGATTCCATCAGATTTCTCGGTTGTGCAAGTTTAAATTCCTCATGCCATCCGACTCAGATGAAACATCCATAGATTTTTTTTCGGATTTCCTTTCATGGTTGATCTGTTTTTCTTCTGTTTATGTTTTTATGTGCACATTCTCACCTTCCCTGGGGCATTGTGATTGTTGCATACTCGTGACATAGGCCACTTTTTATTTGCTTTCTCTTCCCGTCTCACTTCTAGTGTTAATAACCGACGCCGAGCGAATTTAGAATAGGCTCCGGCGTTCAATACATAGTTGTCTTAGCTCCGAAACCCCCCAGGAAACTAATAGGGGACTGGTTGGGGCGCTGTTAATCTTGCCTGTGGTGTGCAATCACTCGGACACCGAACGTTCAGAACCATGACCACTAATCCCCCGGTATGTCGAGAGTCATTCGGACACCAGTACCGATGGAGATTTTTGCCGCTCTTAAATAAGAGTAGATGGGTGTGGGAAATCAATTTTCCGCACTCCGTAATCTTTGCGACGCCAGGAATCTCCAAATCGGCAGGCGACACCCGAATCTCCTCCTAACCAGAGTGAACAGTCGTATCACGCTGCGGAACCTAGATTATTTCGGAACGTTATATAGGCTGGTGCCAACTCCTGCAATGATTCAAGGATGCAACAATGGCTGAAAGTTCACAATCAAATTCTATTGACACAATCAGCACCCAGACGTACCCCCTGTAAGCCATTCCTCCTCCTAGAGTCGACCTGCAGGTGGAAGTAAATGTAAAGACGCGCTCGTTCAGGGATATCATCGTGTCGCTGAAAATTGCAATGTCAAAACCTTGTACAGAGGCATACATACACACAGCAATAGGAAACAATAATGGATCAAACTATGTAAGGCTTATTCTATCCAAGTTGATGTCTAACTGCTCTCCACCTTTTCATATCTCCGGTCATTTCCCGAGAGTTTGTATAACACAAATTCACAATCCCTGGAAAGACCAGCTTCAAAAAATTGCTTACGAGGTCTTCATCCGGAATTGTAGACTCTCCCACATAGAGCGCGTGTAGAGTGTTGTTCCTGCCCTGCGCCAGTTGCTCCCACCTCGCGTCGAGTTTGTCGGCAGCGCCATCAGTGAACCCCGTCAAGGCCTCGAAAACCTCCCAATCTAAGGCGGCATCGATCAACAACGAGATGGTTTCGAGATCCTTGCAGCGTTTCGCAAGAAGCCAAAGACCAACCAGGGTCGTCCTGGATTTCTCCCGACCGTACGACCGCGCGGAAAAGATCAGCGTCCTGAGGTATGGCAAGGCTGTTGCCAAAATCCCCAATTCAGCATCCGTCATGTCAACCGATGTTTCGTATAAGTCCAGCATGCGAAGTTGGGAGAATCGTGATCGGGTAGGGTTGGTAAGAGACGGTTGGCAAAGGACATAGAGGGCATTGGAAAATGTGCAAATGCGCGTATTTGGCAGAGGCGTTGGGAGTTGAGAAATCTTGTGACGCGCGGGTAACAATCTGATACAGGGTGCCCTCCAACCTTGTGTTTCGTCAGCGAAACTCTCGCTCTTCGCGAACGCTTTCAATAAACGTTCGATATCATGAGCTAAAGGCGGCTCTCCTCCTTCAAACTTAAAGTCGACCAAGCCTGGCGCCCGCAGCCTCTCGACCAACTCGGAATAGAAGTCATTCTCCGATCTCCCACCAGCTTCTGAGCCCTCTGCAAACGTCTCTGATTCAACCTCAAACTTCCTCAGGAGGGGTCGCGGCTCTTGATCCAAAGCCTTCCCGATATCGAAGGACGAAACCCTCGCAGTAAATTCCTCCAATGCCGGCCATTGAAGGGCCAACCTCATCGCATCCAACGTCATAGGGACCCCAGATACATGCAGGCTTTTGAGTCTGCTGCTCGAGCATGCTATCAGAAAGTCCGAGAAGGAGATATAAAGGTCCCGTGGTATATAGTGGGTTCCAAGGTGAATATGCCTCAGACTGACCACGGAGCCCAGATACTTCGCATCCTCGACGAACGCTAGCGTACAAGAAGAGCAAGCACCGTGTACGGATAGCGACGCGAGGGAGGTATGAAGGTGTCGGGGCAAAAGGAGGTTGGCATAGCTAAGCTGCTTGCAACCATTGCAAGACAATGTGCGGAGGTGTGGGAGAATGGGTGCCTCAGGGCGACTGTAGCGAGCTCGTAGGGCCTGGTGAATGTCATCCTCTAGCCTGAACTTGTCTTGCGGACCATCTGGTCTTCCAAATTCACGGACGTATCTGGCAAAGCGCTCAAAAATCTTCCAATCTTGTTCCGTAGGGGCTTTCTTGAAGATCTGACGGAAATTTTTCTTAAACTGGGAAGATGTGCAACGGGAAAACAGTCTCACAATGCATCTCCCTGCCGGCCATGTCCCACCGAACCGCTTTAAAACCATATTTTCTTCCCTTTCCGCCCATTTGTGTTCGGGATCCTCGATTGTTGCTTTGGGCCTCTGCGAACAGGGAACCAGGACCTTGATTACATCACTGGGCATTGTCCGGACTAACCTATCCAAGCCATCAATTCTCCACCACAGGGCTCTTATAGCAGGTTCATGAAGCGTCTTGCACGTCAATGCTAAAGCTAGCAGCGGGTGTTTCCTGTATACCCTTTCAGGGGATGGTGTCCTTGACGATGCACGGTCGTCTAGCTGAGAGTGTAGGACGGGGTCGCGGAAAATAACATCCAAGATTTCATCGACGCATAGGGCAGGATGCATGATGTTTCGGACGGGGATGTGTAGTGGCTGACCTGGGGATTGGAGGATACGGGGCAGTGGGAGGTTCGAAGCTGGCCGTGTGAACGTGTCAGCGAGAACAATTACAACCGGGGGCAGTCGAAGGTCGCCGAGTAGCCCTTCGAGTGAGCTTGGTTAAATATCAGCACTTGAGCAACCGGTTGCAAAGGCATAGCACGAACGCTTGAGCAAACGGCAAGTATACCGAGCGCTTTCTGCCAAATTAGATATAAAGGATAAGCTTCAAGGCGGACATATCGGGCTGCCATTCCTTCATACCCACCTAGACATGAAGCGGGAATTCAATGCCTTGGCAACCCCGAGTCTCTCCCAACCCGCCAGTCGTATACCTTGAAATTCGTTGACCTGACGTCATTCATTGACAATGGCTATTTTTAGCCGGAGTTGTAAAATACACTTAAACTACACGGTGTCAGGCTTGCTGAATCTCAGTACTCAGTATTGATACGTATATCGAATTCTTAGTCGCTGTTGGGGTGAAACACGTGCTAATAGTCCAAATAATGATCGTGGAGGGCACCTGAAGGCCGCGAAAGAGTCGGTTCATGACCGGATTAAGCGATGGCTGACCAAATTTAAAACGCCCCAAAGGTGCGTGGATACAATATCTATAGGTGCCTCATATACTCGTATAAATACAGCATTATACCTTTCTTTTTATTGACTTGATGCGGAGTCTCTTTTCAATCTCTCACTCTTCTCTTCTCGTTTTCATATCAATTCCATTCGCAAACGCTCCATCTCATATCCGAAAATCGCTCAGTGACGTTATACACTATCGCGTCCACGCCGAGTTCTTTATTTCTTCCCCCGTACACACCATCCACTCTACCCCTGTTCAATCCACTATTCTCTTTGGGTCGAAGCCCCTAATCGACTGCTGACGTGCTCGCATACTTACCCGACTTCCCCTCCTCGTTACTCAAGTCCCCGCCAAGCGAGATATTTTGCTAGATAGGGGAAAGAACTGGGCTTCCCAGTGACTCCCTGCATTGCATCCAGCTGTCGTCCAAATTCCCCCTTGATTAGAGCGTCCAACCCTGCACGATATTTTTTGACTATCTTCTCATAGGGGCCTGCCCGGGATACCAGTGTGAGTTTACAAAATAGGGCGCCTTGCCTCAACCTTTTCTCTGGGTCGAGCTCGCTCTTCCCATCCGCCCGTTGAGAAGGCATTCCCCTTGCTATCCATCGTAGCAGTTCCTCCAAGGTCTTCCCTATGAGTGATGCAGCCACGTGCTGGGTAGAGGCTTCAATACAGATATAACGAATGATTTCGAAGGCGCCAATAGTATGGGTTTGGTTACATTCGATATTCTTCTTCAACATCTGGTGGATGCACTGCAATATCCACAGCCTTGTATCTGCGAAAATAATCAGCTGGAGAGGCGGAAGGGTTTCTAGGATTTACCTTGATCAATCAAGGCTACGTTGACTCTGTTGACTGGGCAGTCGATGTCTGCGTCCATAGTCCACGATTTTCCATTGATTTTTAGGAACAAGTCCACTCGCTGGGACAGCAAGACTTGCGACATATGCCCCTGCTCGACATTTGCTGCTAAATGTTCTAGAGTGTGCGATATGATAAGATCTTGCATATACTCGATCTTCGAGGGCTCAGGCTCCTCGTAAGGCGACTGGTGCAACCCGAGTTTCTGCTGAGCCCGTCTGACAGCTTCTGCCCGGCGAGGATCCATCTGCGCAAGGAAGGCCTCGAGTACGACATGGTAGTCCAGGTCTCTAAGGCATTGACAGATGGCTTCTGCGAGCCTTTGGTGTTGGAAAAAGGTGGCTCCGATCCAACCAAGCCCTCGCCCCACGTCGGCTGCCTCTGGGGCTCCCGCTTCTTGGCGGTGATTGAACAAAAGCCAATCATAGTCCAACCAAGTTCGGAATTTGAACATGTCTGGTGTTTCTTCTTTTCTCCAGAGACACCTCGATACCAAGCTGCGAATTGAACGGTGCAGGGACATTACAAGTTTGTAAGATATCCAGGCTTGGGGGGATTTGTATGGGCATTGTGATGCTTGGGCACGTGGGAAGACTATGATCCATAGACTCTGGAAGCTGGGGAGTATAGTTGTAGTTGAAATGAACAAGAACGCAATTCCGACCACGATTGATGCCAGGATCGCGGCTCCCTTGTCAACATCCCATAAAATTGCAATAAGTCCTGCAAAGAAGAGTAGAAGGGCGGCGAGGAGAAGAAGCGGCAAAGCGCTAAGAACCTTGAAGACTTGCCACTTTCTCATCCCCTCGTGCCGCATGTAGCGAATCGCGAGATGTTGGCGGTGAGGGATGTTCGCATTACGACCGTACTCACGTATCCACTGGAGGCATAGGATTCCAGCCATGACCGTTGACAAACTGAGAGCCAAGCTAAGGAACCAAAAGGTGTTAATCCATCGAGCCGATTGGGGGATATCGACTCGAGGATTAAGGTCGATGAGAGCGCCCGGTTGCGGATGGGTTATGTTATCGAGTTGGCGGATCATCGTTCTGAGCAGTAGTACTGTGGTTTCCGCGGGGTCCTCCTTAACGGCATGGTATGATTCGAGGGCGAAAGCGGTTACAACTCCTGAAAACAGACCGGCCTGGAACAGACGAGACGTGAGTTCTAAACACACTTCGTATCTAACTGATTATGAAACCTACGAAGACTAATAACTTGTCTACTTCCTCCTTCCAGCTTGCATTTTCTTCATCGGCATACCTCTTGGCAAATTCACCACAGACTTCCCAAGGGTCATCTTCCTTCTCCCTCTTTGGTGCATCTGCCGCCACAGGAGTACCAGGAATACTTGGTCTATTTATTCTGACGGGGTGGTTGAAGGGCAATGCCACTGGTGTGACAGGCTTATGTAATATGGAAAGGTTTGTCTATGAGACTATCTCAACTACTCAATGGTGCCCATCGACTTACCCCCTGCGGCATAGAGTTCGGAGGCGACGAAAGCATCTGGGTCAGGTGAGAAAAGAAGGGCGACTCCAACCTTCACGCCGACTGACTTAAGAAGCAGATGCACAGAGCAAGGCGCTCAAGTTGGCAGGGAGAATCTTCCCAATTTACCCGCCCGTATAGACCTTGTGATCATCTCGAGTATGGGGCCATCGATCATTCATGGATGGCGTCAAAAATATTATTCCATTCAAGCAGCGGCGCCTACGCGCACCGAAGACGGCTAACTGCATAAAAGACCCACTGGCGAGTCAGAATTTAGTCGACCTTGTGAGTGCACCGGTAGGCATTCCATACGGATGGGTAGTAGCGGACACGAGCTAGTAATTGACGATAGAACCATGCAAACGCTTCTGACACTCGTTGGACGGAGTGAGGTCAACGGCGAGATCAAAATTGATAAGATCATCATAGATGAAGTTTCGACAGAAATTTAAATAATGTGGGTGATGTGTGGATGATCAGAACTATGCAGAACCGCAATCTACGGGACACGTCAAGAGTCAAGCTTAGAGCATCATAAAGATTCGTGAGTAGCCTGCGGAAGTCAAGAATCTGTTTATACAGGGTATTTATCAATGTACGAGTCGCGGGCCACCACGTCATGTCCTTGGGGGGCCAAGTCACCATCTCCAAGGACTAATCCTCGAGAGATGATATATCTCGTTAGGTAAGGGTATTTGGGAAACCTCATGGGGATCTCTACCGCATCTAATTCCTGTCTGAATCTGTTCCTAATAAACTTGTCCAACCGCTGGCGGTAGTCCTCGATGATGGTTCGATCGCTGTCACCTTTGCAAACAAGTATGAGTTTGTGAAACGGTATCGCTTGCTTCAGCCTTCCCTCTGGATAGCGTGAACGTCTCTCGCTAGGGGATGAGCTCGAGGGTTCCTTTGAGGTCCACTCCAGTAGCTCGTCCAACGTCTTCGAAACGATTTCCGGTACCGAAGTATCGATAGGATTCTCCACAAGGATGGAATAAATGATTTCGTAGGCCCCGTTCGTATGTGTCGTACCACAATCCAAGTTCTCTTTTAGCATTGCGCAGATGCACCGCAGGATTTGTTCCCTCGTATCTATGGGACAATGTTAACAGAGTCCGACGAGCGACGAACAAGGTGACATACCTCGACGTATCATCGTCACGTTATGACGGTTTACCGGGCATTCTATGCCTTCGTCCATGCCATCTTCCCCGTTAATCTTAAGGAATAGGTCCAGTTGCTGATATAAGAGGTTCGGCGACATATGGCGTTCCTCGATCTTCTCAGCAAAGTGCTCTAATACATATGCGACGACACGATCCCGCATGATGCTTGATTGGGTACGCCGGCGTGTATGAATAACTCGCTTAGTTGGTGCGCAAGTGTGACCTCGAACTTGTCGAGCGAGCTCGGCCCGGCAAGAGTCCATCCGTGCAAGCGTGGCTTCGAGGGCGACTTGTGGGTCCAGATCCCGGAGACACCGACACACAGCTTCTACTACCTCCTGGTGCTGAACGAAAGTGTCGCCAATCCAGGCCAAACCGCGCCCAACATCCTGTATTCCATCTTTGGCCTGGTTGTCGCGTCGTCTGCGCAAAAAGCTGTCGTACTCAAGCCAACTCTGAACCCTGAAGAGGTCAGAGAATTTGCTCGGCGGCTCCGTAGTGGGCTCAGATGACCCTGACTTCAGGCGATGGACGAGACAAGAGATGAATGCCACAAGTTTGTGGAACATCCATGCCTGGGGAGATTTATATGGACATTGAGCAAATCGAGCTTGCGGGAAGGCGAGGATGTAAAGGCATTGGAAAGTAGGAAGAACGGCCGTCAAAAGGATGAAGAAGAATGCGATCCCAACCACGATGCAGACGAGCACTGCTGCTATCTTGTCCACTTCCCACAGGACTTCAATGAAGCCAAGAAAGAAAAGAAGCAGAGCGGCGATGAGGAGAAGCGGCAAGGTGCTAAGGATCTTGAAGACCTGCCACTTCTTCATCCCTTCATAACGCATATGATGGAGCGCAACATCTTCGCGATGAGGTACAGTCGCGTTGCGCCTATATGCACGAATCCATTGCAAGCAGAGGATTCCAGCCATAACAGTGGATAAACTGAGGGCCAGGCTAAGAAACCAGAAGGTGTTGATCCGCTTAGTTCTCCGTGTGACGTCCTCCGTACGGGGATCAAGGTCGATTAGAGCATTTGGCTGAGGATGGGTCATGTTGTCGAGTTGGAGGATGATAGTCTTGAGCAGGAGCACGGTTACTTCCGTGGGATCCTCTTGCATGGAATGGTATGACTCAATGGCGAACGCAGTCACGACGCCAGAAAACAAACCGGCCTGGGATATGGGATCATGGTGAGGTGTTTGGACGACGCACGAATGATATCATGCAAATACTTACGAAGATGAGCAATTTGTCCACTTCGTCCCTCCAACTTTCACATAGATCTTCAGTGTGCTTCTTCGCGTAGCCGTTGCAGATCTCCCAAGGGTCGACGTCCTTTCCGGTTTTCTTGGGACCATCAAGCGCATCACCCCTCATAGACATGTTAGAGGATGAGGCCGAAATTGGTGGGGACGACTTGAAGGTTGGTCAGTACAGCATTCACACAATCGCAATCAAAGCATTTACCCCAGTAAGTATGCTTGGTTGGGAGGCCGAGTGGGCTGAAGGGGACGTTTGTACTGGGGAGCATAGCCCAAGGATGCCATCTTATAAGGAGGGTATGAGAAACTCCAGGTTTGGCGCCGAGAAACAGGTTTTTGAGTTCTTCCGATGTCGCGGGAAGGATTCGTCGAGCAGGCGCCAACCAACTTTGGCAGAGATTCACGTCTCGAGGCGTGGAATTCTGTCCTGGGACATCGGCTATCGTTCATGTAATTCATTGCGAAGTCCCCAATCGTCAGGTGATCGACTTGAAGGAACAGCAGAGTCCACGATCGGATAGGATACTCAACTGTTGGGCCTTTGTCATACATTCATTTTCCCTGCGTGTCGATCGGTGGAGCTTTGAAGCTCTATCTCTTTTCTGTCGCAGGGCATTACTTGTGAAGAACAACTTGCGGCAGGTCAATAGCCGTATAGCATCCGAAAGAATTCAAGGACCTCACGTTTTCGGCAAACTTGTACCGAGCAGGCTCCGGCTTCCTTTGCGATCCGATGTAATATGTGGGGGTGGGACATAGCTGGCATGAGGGCTGTATGAGGGCTGTGGGAGGCCAGGATCCAAGGCGCTTGCTTAGGGCGAGGCTATGTGGTCATTACTGATATTGAACGGCTGCCAGGTGTCCACAAACCCGGACAATACTGAGGTGAGCTACTGGTCATCGGCCACGGTGGCGTTAATGGTGTTTCTTACCTGCCGACGACCACGATGTATCAGATCCATGAGCGCTTAACGAAACGCTCATGGCGTTAGGACGAACACCAGATTAAAAAAGATTTGACGAACAGCAACCGGGTCCAAATTCGCACGGGATGAGTGGTAGTTCAAATGTTCAAGATCCAAATAGATGGCAATTTTTCTGATCCGGCCACGATTAAGTTCCTTGGGACGCCGGTCCTAAATATTTATTCTCACTAAACTTCATGGTGACCGACTATCTAATACGTCAATTCTTGTGGGTATCGAGACAATCTTCTACCATGTTATCCCGACCACACAAAAAGGGGTATCATATACGTAAACACAACGCAGGTTTTTGGATGAGTCCGAAAATTCTGTACCTGGTCTACCTACTAGAGTCCAGGCCTCGCCAAGTCATATACCTCGACAGGTGAGGGAACCTTGGTCTCGGCATAGAATCGTCTACTGTCTCCAGCTGTTTCCCAAACATGACCTTGATCTCGTCATCCAGCCGTCGACGATATTCATCGACTACTGCGCGGTCGTTGTCACCCTTGCAAACGAGAACGAGTTTATGGAACAGTATGCCTTGTTTCAGCCTCTTTTCGGGGTCGAAATTCGGGTCCGCAGTCGGGTTGGTCGGTCCTCTGTGAATCCATGTAACCAAATCGTTCAGAGCGCCCACAGCTAACGGTGGAACCGGGTCTTGAGCAGGGGTCTCCAAGAAGATTGAACGAATAATTTCGAATGCGCCATTGGTGTGCGTCGCTTTACATTCAAGGTTCTTTCGCAGCATGAGACAGATGCAAAGTAGCACCCTTTCCCTGATATCTGGGTCACCTTGCTTAGAAATGGGAGAACTACGGGAAGAACAAAACACATACCCCGAGATACCAAGGTTACATTATTCCGATTTACTGGGCACTCCAAATCTTGATCCAACCATCCACCCTCGTTGATCTTCAAAAATAGATCCAGTCGCTGCTGGAGCAGAGCCGGTGACATATGTCCTTGTTCCATCTTCTCTGCAAAGTGTTCCAGAGTGTGTGCGACGGTGAGGTCGTGCACATACTCTTTTTTCTTCATCGGGGACACAAAGCGATTAGCTATTATGCGTTCATGAACCGAAGCCGCGCGACGAGGGCTCAAACTTGCAAGTGAGGCGTCAAGTGCTACCTCGGGTTTCAAATCGCGGAGGCAACGACACACAGCTTCCACAACTCTCTGATGCTGCACGAACATTTCACCAATACCAGCAATACCACGACCCACATCTCGCAATTTGACCTTCGCGAACGTATCTCGATGTTTGCGTAAAAACTGGTCGTAATCTTGCCAGTGCTGGATCTTAAGGAGATCGGAAAAGCTATTCGAATGTCCTGCTTTGCATTGAGGCCGTATCAAACGATGGACGAAATAAGAGAGGAGAGTCACAGATTTGTGGAATATCCATGCCTGGGGAGATTTGTAGGGGCATTGGGAGAAATCAGTGCCCGGGAAAACGCATATCCAAAGGCATTGAAGGGTAGGCAATAGAGTGGTCATGAGGATAAAAAAGAACGCAATTCCAACAACGATGGCGACAAGGATGGCTGCCACTTTGTCGACTTCCCACAAGACTTCAATGAAACCGGCGAAGAAGAGAAGTAGAGCGGCAATGAGGAGAAGAGGAAGGGCGCGGAGGATCGTGAAAACATGCCATTTCTTCATGCCTTCGTAATGCATATGGTGAAGCGCGACATCTTCGCGATGGGGTACGTTCGCATTACGACCGTACTCACGGATCCATTGCAAGCAGAGGATTCCGGCCATGACGGTTGACAAACTGAGAGCCAAACTGAGGAACCAGAAGGTATTGATTCGTCTATCTGACGATGAAGCTGGGGGTAAGCGGGGGTCGAGGTCAATCGGTATATTTGGCTGCGGGTTGGTCATGTTGTCGAGTTGAAGGATAACGGTCCTGAGCAGGAGAACGGTCGTTTCTGCAGGGTCTTCTCTCACAGCCTGATACGATTCGATAGCAAATGCGGTCACGACACCAGAGAACAAACCGGCCTGACATATGAATGAGACTTCGGAGATACTTGCATTGCATCATATAACTCACAAAGATGAGCAACTTGTCAACTTCATCCCTCCAGCTCTCGCATAAGTCGTTGGTGTGCTTCCTCGCGCAACCATTGCAGACCTCCCAAGGGTCAGTGTCCTTTTGGGGCTTCTTCGCTTCTTCAAACGCGTCACTTTGGATGGAAACGCTCAGAGGTAGGGACGAAATTGGCGACGGAGACTTTGGAAGACCTAGTCAGTACAACAGTTGTACCAGAATCACAACACAAAAAATACTCACTGCAGTGAGCATACTTGTCGGAGACAACAAGTTGATTGGAGAAGGCATAGCCGGGTCTCGTCTGAGTATAACGGAGGAGTGTCACTTTATAAGTAGATACGAGGCGCTGATACCCATTCTAAGCTTGACGCCGGAACGTGGTCACACAAACTGTTCACAGGGAATACGACTAGGCCATTGCATTGGCAGAGATTTACGTTTCGCACTGTGAAATATACGTCTCGAGTTGGCCTTGATTGACTATTCACCAAAAATGCTCTAGACTGTTAGTAAGTTGTCAGATAATTGAACCTGAACCAAATAAGAAAGGGTTGGGAACAACCTTGTCAGCAACTCAGATCCCATCTAAGCTTCCTTGCTGTGCATGCACAGAACAGCGCATGCGGGCTAGCTCCCAAAGCCTCGAAGAACATAGCATAGCTCCTACATGACCATGGAACACTAGAAGGAATTCCACATCAAGCTTCTGGCAAGGTTTCGTTCTTCGGAAATGAGGGGCCTTTGAAGTTGTGACTTGCATGAGGCCCCTCTTCACTATTCTCGTGACGGATTCCTGGTCCCAGACATACGCAAGCCGAGTCATGAGCGCAATTGGTACGGCAAGTTGTGAGTAGAAAAGAGGCGGTGGCACCCCATGCTGCGCCCTTGCAGTGGGGTTGCTTCGCAACCTTGCACAGTGCAGACTGGTTGAATGCTGTCAACCGAACCCTTGTCGCTCCCAATACATTAATCATCACGTGTTGTCAAATCCGAGTGTATAAGTAGGCGCCATCAGCTGACAGAATGACCCGGTCTGACATTCTAAGAGCCCGGTTTTACCACAGCCCCAGAGGCAAAAATTGTTCAGCTCAGAAGATGTTTCCGCAAGGGGCTCAGCATTAGGGAGTTGAATATCAGGTCGGATGACCATCGAACAGCGCTCCCTGGTCGTCAACTGCTTAGATCCTAGACCCGGGCACCGCAGACGCAAGAGTCTTTCCAAGACGTCCTTCGGTATAATAAGGGTCTTCTCATCTGAAGAAAGGGATTCCCCGAAAAGTCCAGACGCACTTGACTAGTCAGGCTGTGACGACAGAAACCGTCCGTCCTGATTCTCTCTTGTCACCAAAAGGATGATCCCAAGTAGAAAGTAGGCGTTCAAACGGAAGCCTGCCCACAATATCTTCCCACAGAACTGAAGGTCGCCAATTGGCATTCTAAAGTATATCTCTACATGAGTGGCCCAACAATAACTTCATTCCACCAGTCGGCCGAGGATCAAGCCTTTAGCTTCAAGTTCCCAAGGCCGAACGAGTTCCAACTAGTCACGCCCCTAACCGGCGGGATTGTTGTCTTTGGTCTGCGACGAAGCCCATGGCAGGTTCAAGATGGCACCCACTAACAGAGATGGTATGACCCAACCCATTGATGCCTAAGGCCGTACGGCTTAGATATATCAGTTCGTAATTCCGCGTGCAAGGGTGAGAATACTCTGGTCATGGTGTCCACAATCATGACTGGCGTATACTCTGATGGTACATATACAAAACGGAGGCTAATAGTAAACGGCTGAATAGAAGTGATGCTGGGGATAGTTTATTGTGTCGTGGGTTCCGGCGAATCAGGTGGGAAGCGCAAGCGAGCAAGAAGTACCGCCTTAGGTGGATCACCGTTGATGGATACTTTATACGCACACCGACGAGGTTTCTCCGATGGTTCAGAGTAAAGCGGTCCTCCGTGCTCGTTCGATGCTTTGGTATCGGTAGTGAACGTTCCCCAGGGTTTACCATGCTTCGAGCTCAATACGTGGAAGTGAACCTGGACAGCCCCCATTCAGAACTCACACCCGATGGAGGCAATGAGGCACCACTCACGTTTCCATCCGGATGTTCATGGCTAACAAAAAGAGCATAGTTTGGCGCTTGAAGAACACCAATGACTTCGCGATAATCAGCCTTCTTTTCGAAGCATTGCCAAGCAGTTACGTACCGAGCATGAGGCTTTCCTTGCTAATGTTATGCTCCGCGCCATAAACATCCACGATGTGGTTTATATTACTCTTGAACCACGCCTTGGCTGCTTCCACCTTGCGTAGGTAATAATATTCTGTCGACTCGGTATACATATATGCGGCGCTGTGGCCGTTCCTAAGAGGGAAAGAAGCTCTGCGACTAATACTTTCTACATTGTCAGTGAGCAGTATGGACGGATGCCAAAACACTCACTTTGCCGGAGTTTCATCTCGCTTTCCGGAATTAAGAAGTCCGACAACAGCATCAAGGCCTCGTAGCGCAGCGTTCCGTGTTGCATGTTTGTGGGAGCCAATCGAAATCTCGCCGTAGCCTGCGACCGACGGCAGGCTCGCAATATTGGGATCGCAAGACCCGCGGGGATTGATCGCGTTGAACAAGGTCACAAAGCTTCCAGAAGGCTTTGATAGATAGCCAACAGCTCCAACGGACACTGGTACTGGCTGCCAGAGTGCTATGGACACTACGTAGTCACGCGGTGAGCGTCAAAGAATGCACGACATACCAGCCGGTCACTTACGGCTACTATGGTACCGATGTATCAATGAAGCACGATAACGGTGTTCGTTCCTTGCCTCCCACACCTTGGGATCCGCATCTATACTCACTTTGACGAATTCTTCTGGAAATTCCGAAAGCTCTGAGCGTTCAGTCGAGTAAGTTGTGCTGGAGCGATCTTCTGGAGACGAAAGGCTGCGTTCCATTTCCGGTTGAGTTTTGTTGACGGTCCCATCCTCGGAGTATCCTTCCTCAGACCTCGCACGGGGATTAGAGTTACCAGCGTAGGACGCTCGAGCTGTGAGCAAAGACGGATGGCCGGCTGGGTGGAACGTTGACACTAATTTGGTCAAAGACAAATGAGCCATCGATTCGCAGATTCGTTCCGAGGCACTCACAGCAAGGACTCAGAGAAAGAGGCGACATTAGGTCCTGGGATCGCTCCGATTCAGCCATCTCGGGTATGGACACCGAAGCCGACATATCAATGGCGCCTCCCATGTTATGACGAATTTCTCGCAAAGAAAGTATGACTTCCGAAAAGGCGGGTCGCAACTCAGGATCTCGATTCCAGCATTCTTGCAGAAGTTTCTTCATTGACGTGGCGTGGTAGTTACTAGGGATCGCAGGGCGCCCATTTTCCTCTGTCACAGGGCGTCAGAGGGCAACTTCTGTAATATAAGCACCGAACGCACTGAGAACAATGAACTGAATGGCGTTATCATCCACGAGGCTCCAGGGCATCTGCCCCATGTTTAGTACCTCCACGCAGGAAATGGCATATGCATAGACATCCACGGCAGGCGTTAAATCGCTCTGACCTTGCATAACCTCAGGCGCCTGCCAGCGCAGTGTGCCTCCTGTACCAGTAATTAACGCATGTTTAGAAGTGTTTGACAGCCGACTCACTGGGACCACCTACGCCGCTCATCCGGCATGCTTCGGCTCGAATTTCGCTTTGGCCGAAGTCGGAAATCAAACAAGTATAGTTTTCATTCACGAGAACATTAGCGCACTATTCATCGATGATCAATGCGGAATCGAAAATGGAAACCAAGTGAAAAATGACCTTGAGGTCGCCATGTAGGACGCCGTGGCCATGGAGGTAATCCATCCCCATCGCAATCTCTAGCATGAAGCGGTGTAAATCACACGCTCTCGACACTCCGAGTCCCTCTCTTTCCGTAGCCTCGAATATAGGCGCTGATGATGAGACCGTGAATCCGAGTCCCCGTTGTTCCCTTGTCATGCTTAGGCGTCGAAGGTGATTTCCAAGATCTCCGTATTTGGCAAATGGGCTAACGAAGAACCATGGAGGATTTCCGCTGGCACTGCTCGCTCCAAGAAGTTCGATTACATTTGGGTGGGTAAGTTTCTTCCAAATCTCGACTTCTCGAACGAACAAACGACTTGAGGCGAAGTCGCGCAAGACTTTGATTGCGACGGTTTGTCCACGCCACGTTCCCTCATAGACGTCCGAGAAGAATCCAACTCCGATCCTGGGCCCGCAGTCAATCTCAAATCTACGGTCATGGTTAATTAGTTTTAGATTGGTTCGCATGAGGGAACCTAAATCGACCTTGTTATGGTCCAGCTTGGTAAACTGGTGCTTGACTTGCTCATGCGTCGTAGGGAGTCGATGCCAGTTTCAATAAACTCACGATCTAATGTGTCTTTCGGTCCATGCGGACCAATGCACTGGATCCCAGATTTCGGGTTTTCCAAGTGCCTTTGCATTGACTTGATCGCTTCTAAGATATCTTCTCTCGGCACCTGGAGAAATTCCAGCATTGTTGCATCACTGCCCGACTGCAGAGCAGCGTCAATTTGCTGTCGCAGATCATTGAGGTCTAAGAATCGGTCCTTGTCGTCCTGCACGCTCGTGATCTCCTCCAAGGGTTTTGATAATCTTCTCGGAGCCAGGTGAGGTGTGAAAGGAGTCCTTGGGGAGTTCGTAAGCTCAGAGTTCTGCGTGGGGGGTAGTGGGCAGCAGTGGCTCCGTAGAACACGTTGGATGGCGGCTTCGATACGGTCATCCATACCAGCAGCGAACTCCTTGATTACTTTGACGGTCCGTATTTGGAATGAAGGCTGAACACTTGGCGTTAGCATGGAGGTAAAAGGTGAAGTAAAATGACCACACCCCGAGAATCTGAAGCTCTTGGTCTAATTGGCGATTCAGGGAACGAATGTGACGGAGCGTCTCGTCTCGTTTGAGGTAACGCTTCAAAAAAGGAACATTTCCTTCCTTTTTCATAAGACCATGAACGGCAGCGAACAGCCTAAAGGAATATAGGTTAGATGATATTACAACAGATCTTGTAAACTCACTCCTCTAGTCTTCGTAACGAAGTAGAGAGTTCCCGGGTGACGTCTTCACCCGCATCCTGCAACTCCTGATAAAGTGTGATGACAATACAAGCGCAGCGCTCAGTGAGCCGGAGGAACGCGAGTCGGTTCGTCTATGCGCAATAAATGCATGAACTATGGTGGTAATTACTCGGTTGAAGCACTCACATCGACCTCTTGAACAGCATCCCATATTTTTATCAGAAGCTTTGCTGTCGTTGTCAAGCCCGGAATGGGAACAAACTCCAAGATGGGTATGCTTGCGGCAAGCGTTTTGTGGGCGAGCACCGCAGCCTCTCCCAGAACGCGAATTACAGCCTGGGTGACGGTCTGTGTAATCGGAGATGAGTTCCAGAGCTTTTAAGTAGATAAATGCGCAATAACCTTGCGCGTCTTCTCCCAGTTTTCTTTCTGCTCGTCCGGAATCATGCTATCATTTTCCTCTTCATCATACCAAGGTCTTGCCGTAACCTCCCTTCGGTTAGGGGTCCACCAAAGTCCAGGACTACCTGAGGCCGAAGCTGGAATGTCTCCGGGAGATGTACGGATCCTCGACAGTTCCATGGCACGGGCAGCAGACAACGATCGTTCTCGAAAGGACGTCTTCAACGCATCGCCAACCCGGTTGGCAAATGACGAAGACGGCACAATACCAGGAGTCAAGGCCCCTGGTTGTCCTGCCATTGTCGGCGTAACCCGGCTCAGCGGGTGGTTCGAAGAGGAAGGGATGTCCTTCAGCCTCGAATCCGAAAGGCCGCGTGGTCTCGTAGGATTGCTAAAGGTCGAGTTTGACTGTGACCCCCGCATACTTGGCCCCGCTTCTCGACCATGGGCCGCTGCCGGCGTGGTTTTGATTATCGGGGTGGATTCCGTCGAAGATAGAGTCACAGACAAAGGCTCAAGTGGCACCATAGCTGAGGGAGGCATGGTGAAAACACAGATGAGAGGTTATGGTCTATCACTTTTTAGAAGGGTTGAAGTCAAGTCAACGAGTCTAGGAATCGAAAGTGGCTGACGTTTCCTGTTACCAACGGATCTTCCATTCCAACTTGTTTCACTATCTCTTCGTCGGTAGAACATGCTAATAATAACATGTAGAGTGTACCTGCGCAAGGGCATTTATCAAAGAAGGTATCCCCCATCAAATACATGCACACCTGAAAATTGGGGTCATTCATTGTTCTAAGTCCAAGACGTTATTAGTGTGAGATTATAGTGTCGAGCACATTATGAACCCACGGAGCCATCGTGAAGGGTCTCAGGAGGCGCCAGGAGAACTTGTCGGGTCCTTGGTTGAGCAGCCACGTATGTACAATAGATATAATTGGGCTCCCCTATAAAATAGGTCTCTGTTAGTATATCGGTTAGTACACGCGCCTGTCATTGGTATGGCCGCGCGAAAGCGGGGTTCGACTCCCCGACAGAGAGAATTTTTTTGAATTTATCCGCTCAGGCAACTGGACTTGCAGACTACTTTGCTTCAACTTCCTTCACTTTTCGTTCAGGCGGATACGTATGCATAAATTCAGGGGTGACACCATGATTTTATTTTTCTCCGAGCACGAAACGAAACCCTACTGATCAAGCCAGTGGCTTAGTTCTATACAACAGCACATACGCAGACGAGTCCTCTCCTAAAAGTTCAAGGTAATAAGATACAAGTCCTAAAGCACCAACTTAACACGTACCTCCACCATCAAGCGTAGCTAATTTTTCTTTTGGGAACACAGACACCTTATCATCGTCAAACTTGTACCAATCCTCATCGTCTTCATCAATCTCCACCGATGCACCCGTGGCACCCGTAACAGGCGAAGTCTTCCCCTTCACCGAGTGGAAGACCGACTTCTTCACGAAAGCGATGTAGTGTCCTGCGTCTGCCGCTGCGCCTTTGTGCGTTACGATGGCTATCCAGGCGAACGCGATGAGTACCCCCGTTTCTGAACCATGAACGAGGTGTAAACACATACCAACTAGATCGTACAAGCCAGTCTGACTGGCACCAATATCCTTCTTCAGGTCGGAATCAACGAGCTCCGCCAGCTCCTTGGCTTCTTTCTCTCTGTACACACTCTCATCTTCGAGCTCTCCTCCAACAACAGTCTTGCCCTTGCCCTGTCCCTCTCCCTCAGCAGATGGGCCCGCATCGGTCATATTAACGTCACCATCTGTGTTCGCCGCAGCCTCAGCCGCTGGAGGGGCAGGAGTATCCTTGGTCACAGTGGAAGTGGCAACGGCCTTGGTCCGCTTCCTGACTTTCCTCCTCTCAGCGCGCTCTTTCTCGATTTCTTTGAGTTTGCGGCTTGCCGGGAGGAGCTTAGCTTTGAGTTCATCAGTTGCTAGGTCCAAGGCGTCGAATTCGGTCGGGAATTTCACTTTTCGCTATAGATTAAGGGAGACTTGCGTTAGTTAACAACGTGGCGCAAACAGGTTAATGACTATACCATAATCTTGGCCTTCTTGCCAATGTCCGCTCGCCACGCAAAACGCACCATGTGCACGGTGAGGTAGCTGGGTAACCTCGACATTCGCGATTTCTGTGAGTACACAGCTTGTCGGCCAAGGCTAGGCGAGTTCTTCTCCAGTTTTTGGTCAAGAGACTGTAAGTTATCAGGACCTCGTCTAAGCCTCTGGATACGGAATAAGACGAGAAAAACGCACATTCATGATTCCAGCGAGCATGTAATTGGTGGTAATGTTAATGTTACATTCAACTTTAAGTACCTGTTCCGTTGAAATACTTGGAGGCTCTTCGGGAGCTTCATCACATGTTAATCTGAATTGGTGAGTTACTACGTATCCTTGACGTCAAGGTGAAGAAGACATACACCCTTCGCATCTCTCCCATCAGATATTGCTCTACGAACCTCTTGCTACCGACATTGGCCTGGGCTGAAGTCGCAAGGCTAGTGCCCTCTGGTGATAAACCCGGAACATTACGAAGGGTCTGAATAATGAAGCTGTAACATTCCTCAGCATCTGTAACAAGGGAATTCAGCAGTTGCCGGTGAATTTACCACTAGACTGGACTACCTTGCTGTGCGTAACCACCCATCATCAAGCTACTCTTTTCTCGACGATCCATCTCCGCAAATTGAGGGTTAACCTGAGATCGTGGTAATCAGTTCAGAGACGGTGCATAAAGGAATTATGGGTACCTGACGCAAGATGGTGAGGAAGGACACCGGCGTTATACTGTCGGTTGTTTTCGCCATGTTTTGATAGAGGTCACGCAGCGCGCCAGGCAGCGGTGTCGCAGATTGGAGCGCGGGCCTTGAAAGAACGTCAGAGGGCTGAGAGGTGGAATCGAATTGCAAGGTGGATATACTTACGCGCCCAGTGCTAGCTGGAGCTCAGGTACAGCGCGAAGTGCTTGCACCGTCGCATTCATATAACAAGTGTTCCCTAAACTAATATTCTCGTGGGTGAAATCTCCAGTGATCTTGAAAAGAAAGTCGTACTTTTTCAGGCCAATTGGCTTTGCGAGCTAGGGATGCGTCAGTGACAGGATTCTTAAGCGTGCGTGCAACTTTACCGCTTCTGCCAGTTCAGAATCGTCCAGATCTATGCATCCATCATTGTCAGAAGAAGAAATTGCCTTTAAGCGGAGTGAAAACCTTCTAGGAAGACGATGGGCTTCTCAGGGGGTTTTGGTAGCTCTCCGGCTGCTCCAATGACCATGAAAGTTTGGCCCTAGCATCCTTTGGATTCACTGGCTGGAGTACACCAGGTTTTGAGATGGACTCACTGGTTTTGGACCAATCTTCTTCCAAGACATATCATCCTAAATTGACTGTTCAATAAAAAAGACACACCGAGTATAAGACCTTTGCAAATTCTTGCCTTCAGCACACCACCTTTAACCATGACCTTCATACGGTCGATTGGAACTCCGGTTACTTGATAGACAGCATCTTTGAAGATGGCAGGGGGAAGATCGGTATCAAGTTGGACGTCGTAGGTCTTTCCTGCGTGTTTAATGTGCACGGGGATGGGAGCCATGGGAGTGGATGAAAGAGTTCAATTGTTAGATCACGGCCAGGATAAATGGGCGACAAATCGAGTGATCCACATATTAACGCGTCGCGCTTGCGTCACCGTCACTGTCACTCTCTGTGAGTCACACACTGACAAATAGGCTCCTATTTCTGCCTCAATGTCAGCCAGTCGTATTTGCAAAAAGTAATATTGTCTCTACACAAAGGGAATGAATACCATTCCCTCGTCTTATCCAATGCTACATCCCACTGCACTGAGAGGTAGATCGCTTCGTATTGACAAGAACCAGCTGCTTGGTTAAATGAGGCTTTAAGGCACGAGGTTCCAAGCTTCCGCAGGCTGCTGCAGTGCTCCTCCCTCCCAAATCCTTCTTCATGTCAATGAATCAACCTACTACTGCGCTAAAGCGTCATGACCATCACCCAGTACTCAGTATTCTGACCTGCTTGAAGAGAACACGTTGCAGCGGCCCAAGTGCGTAGCAGTGGTAGTGAGCACAGCCATTTGCCCGCAGCATCTTAATCACGTGGGGAAACGTGTCGTATGACGTCGGCCGGGGCCTGGGGTGACAGCTGAACACGGTTTAAAGCCAGCTCCTTGGTGTCGTCCTCAAACCCCACACCTGACTTGACCAAATACCAGCAAGATGACGATATAGTTGAGTATTCTCCCATATCTACAGAAATCCGAGCTCATGGTGCTTTCTGCAGCTATTCTCTGACTTTTTTCCTCCTTGCCGCAGAGGTTTGGCACTTTTGAAGTCATCCAGAACACGAGTCTGACTTGCATGCCCAGATGATTACATTCTGCATTCTTGTCTCTCCGCTGCCATTCACCGTCCGGAAACGGCTCTTCTCGTTCCTTTCCACCTCGGCTATTGTCTCCAAAATTGCCTATGCGTTGAAAATCTCGTTCATGTACGTTATCGGTGTATCTATTATCTTTCACCCACCTCATTCCACCTTCTGGCCGTAGCTTTGTCGCGATCCTGTTCGCAGATGCACTCCAGCGCATGTTCCGTATTACTGCAGAAACCGATTTGGCGAAATCCGGAAAAAGCGGGGTTCCCGATATGAGAGCGGAAACGAATCTGCATGCGAGGAAATTCTAGTGAGCCTGAACCCCCGCGCCACCGTTGTTGGCTTATTTCCCCACTTTCAGCGCGCAGCGAAATGTCTATCTTACTGGTTTCTGTCTCTTCCTCTCTCTCGTTCTCACCCGCACCTTCCACATAATTCTTGAGCTCATCCATACACAAGAGGAGTACGCCAAATTAAAAAAACAGGTACACGAGCTGCAAGTTTCGACAAGAGTGATTTCCTGACCTTTCTTTTCCCAGGCGGGTAATACTGTGTCGACCGAAGCCGAGAAAGAGATTGCCGAGCTCAAGAAAAAACTGGCTGCACGGGAGGCAAAAGAGCTCGACTTTGGTATGTACTGCTTGCTATTCTTGGTGCTGCGAAGTCTGAGAGTGTTCCAGAAACGTTGAAGAAGCAAGCTGCCCAGAACTTCAAGGAGTATGATCGCCTTGGTACCGAGCTCAACACGATTTCAAGGAACACCTCCGACAAACGGCGGGATTGAGCTTTTCCCTCAACCCGTATTGAACACAACTATCGCACTCCCCGTGTGTGTACTCTAGTCACCTGTTTCGTCATTAAGGCCTCGGACTATTGGAATAGAATGATGATTTCTCATGCATGCTGTTCCGCATTAAACCGCCCATCTTCGATACTTTACTCGATCTCCCAGTTGTCTTTGAGATTCATTCAACCTTGCTCCTGGCCACCTTAGCAAGCCATCGCCGATTCTGCCAACACGAACACCACTTTCCCCAATCGTCTGGTTGCCCTGGTAGGGTAAACATCGTTGAAGCTCCTGTGCCTTGTCTAAGAATAACCCTAAATTGCTGTCCCTTGGATCCGCTTGTCAGGGAAGTGCCCAGAATGCTGTTTCGCTGACGTGACAATAGCATGTTCATTTACTCCCAACTTGTGGAAATCGGTTCATCAACCTACGCAGCTAAATTTAGGGGATACTCCACGGCGATGCTTTGCTGCTAAGAGCTAAGTACCATGGTTGAGAACCGCCCGCTTAAATTAACCGAAATTTATCCAGGCTGTTGCCGCTGCGAGACACTGTATCTCAGGTTCTGCTGCGTAGGATCCATTCTCAACAGCAGAAAGGCCGGTAGATACTCGGAGAACCTCCAACACTGTATAAAAAGCTTTCAGCCATGTATGCTGATGCCCAACGCGCAGACGTTTCTCGCCTTCCGTTGAGGTACGTCGCGTCCACCTCTCTTATCCCCGCCATCCAACGCATCCACTCAATGAGCCCAGGATATGTACTTGTCGCTCACCGATTTATAGTCTTCTCTCGTCATGAACGACATTCAAAGCGATGGATTCATCAGTCTCTGTATTGAAGCTGTCCTTTACGGACTCTTCCTCCAATCGTTGTTCTGTTGCGCTCGAGTGTTTGTACGCTGGAAACAAAGGCGATGGGGAATGTATTTCATCGCTGCTACTCTTTCTTCACTGGTGACCCTTGACATAAGTTTGGCAATCACACAATTGCTGGGTGTCCTAGAGTGTTGTACCACAGCGGAAAGGGCCGGTCTATGCGTACCCCACACGATCCCATGGTACAACTTCGCGAAGGTACGTCTATATTGATATTTTCCAAGCCAGGATTTGATGGTATGCCTGAATTCGGCTCCTTAAGATGTATATCGCGGCGTTGTCCTCTCTGTTGACCGAGGGAGTCCTAGTAAGTGTTTGATGGCATCCCACATATTTGCCAACATCGAATTCAACAGATATATCGTTGTTGGATTGTTCACCTCCGTCGATGGGCCGCAGTGGCCATACCTATTTTTCTCTGGCTCAGCGGACTCGTGATGATAACCTATGCAACTTGTACCCAAAGCAAAATCGAAGGCAGGCCGAGTCCGCAACAATGGAGGATTCTATCCGCCCTACATGGATGTTTCTGGGGCATGACTATTGTTATCAACGTGATGACAACCAGTGAGCTTGCAATTCAATAGCTTGAAATGCCAGGTGCTAATGGTCATTTATCAGCGTTGATCATCTGCAGAATCCTCGAGATCGAGTCCCCGTCAAGTGGGAAGTATTCCTCCTCGATTAAGGCCATATGCAGGCCTGAAACACAACTGCAGAATGTCATCCAATATATCGCTGAATCGGGGTTAATGTGTACCCTGGCTTCAACGTTCATGTTCGCGAGCCACATCAGTCGTAACCGATGTACAACACTCGCATCCGCCGTCGTAAGTCAACCCGTCCTACGAAGATATTGCGACCTCATTTTACGCTCTAGGTGATTGTAATATCTGGCACCTCGTTCAATCTAATCGTAATCCGTGTAGACAGGCAGCGTCGAAAACGAGAAAAGGCGAATAACAAATCTCGGGAGATCAGCACATTGAGATTCATGAGTAACACTTTCAAGGCCATTTCGAGGGTGATAGATTCCACTTCACGAGAATTCCCATTGGCTCGTCTAAAGCCAGAAACATATCCGTTTTTCCTCTACCTCGAAAAACAATCTTACGTGGATCATTGTGCAATGGATCCACAGGTATAAACACCTAACAGATCGTACGAACACGAACGACTCTGAGTCGACTTGCATAAGGAGTCGGGAAGCTGAGGCGACGAAATGGAAGTCGTTGAGGTATCGATATCTCATGACAACATGGTTCGAGGGCTGGGTAGCTAGGATTTCGTCCCCTTTGTACCATTTATATCTATATATCGTCTCTTTCCAGGTCTGGATATGCACAATCAAGCTCAGGTGTCCTCAACACTGGCCTGTCTTATAATTTCAATGCATCTCCGACTCTTTCAAATCTTGGGAATCCCGAAGTCCTGCTATCAGACCCGGCATTTCGCGGGGATTGAAAAGGGAATCATTGAACATCCAAGCTCAGGATGGATGGACCCACGCAAAGGCTGACCGTCACTTCTCAGACGACGCCTCTCGGTATGCCATACAGACAAGTAAGCAGCCACGAGCGTAATATTTGCGAGTCTCTGATTTGTGTGTATACAGGAGAAATGAGAATGGAAGAGGCGAGGTCGTTCATTCGTAGGTAGCACTTTGTATGAGGCCTCTGCCTTTGTATATATGATGTCATCAGCAGCACGTCAATCTTTAGACATCAATCAGCAGGCCTGTGTAAGCCCAGGCTTGCACTCTCTTAGTCCAAGGCCATGCTTAAGTGCTCCTATCCTCCGTGTTTCTGACTTCTTTATCTATCCGCCCCATGCTTGTACACTATCGTGCACAAGTTCTCCAAGTCTGAGGCCCGGCTACATGATTTATGGTCAAATCGGTCCTCCATGCACTGTATACTCATCCTGTTTTCCCGTTTTCGGATACTTTTGTGTGCCAGAGCCACCTGGGAGCGTCCCTAAGTTATTAACATTCTAACTATATTCTTCGTTCTTTTGTGTGTAATTCCTCCCCACTGGATCCAGCCCTTGCACCCACCCGGAATATGTAAGGTGTTGTCTACAATCTGGAGCCTGATAAAAAATCGGGTACCCGGGTCCAAGCCACTAGCTCGACGTCCTTACTCCAGCTTTATTTCCCCTGGATCATACGGAGCGCAATTCATTCTTCATCATAACTATTCTCGCATTTGCTAGTCGTGAGTCTTATTGTGGCCTTCTTAGTGCTCTACAATACCGGTCAATATATGTTCCTCTTGTGAGCAGTCTTATTTGATACGCCCTTGTGCCATGCCGCGCTCTTCGTGACTTATTCAGAAACAATTCTCGGGATAATATTGGTATTAGAACGGACTTAGAGACCAAGCAATGTGGTTCATCCAAGATGTACCCCAACGAGATTGGTTATAGCTTGTCAGACGCATTACACCCAGTGCGGTTTGATGTACACTATTACAACAGCCTTCCTTTTCGTCAGCCACATCTGCCAAAGTAACGCTATATGCATAACATCTGCTGGTGTGAGTGGGGTTTAGTCATCTGAGAGATCAGGTTTCCGTAAGGCTGTTAACGTTGCCGTGATGGCTACCACCTCGGAGGGGAGGCTCCCAGCTACAGATCTTTATAAACAGCATAGTTGTTTTTGTCATAACCGGTTCGGCAATATGTTGTTGAACTGGGACTAAAACCCACGTAAGCCTCATAAAGGCTAAGTTTAAGTTGACATGTACACCCTGCTCGACCGGCCGTACATTGAGCCATAAGTAATCGTGTCAACACCGGGAACCGCTTTGGGAGTGGGGTCCCAGTAGCCGCAGTTACCAAGTTAGTGTGAAAGCCCATGCTCCTTAGCCGCCTTTGGTGCTCGACTTAGCCAGCATATATCACACAGCCTCCTAAGATTTGCCGACAGAACATGTTGGATATTCTAGACGTCATCCAAACACCACGATCTTTGGATGATATGCTTATCCTGAAAAGGTCCTTGCAACTGATTACAGACCTAACTCTCCCGCCGTTTGATTAATAATTAACCGATTTCCATCGTAAGTGGCTTCACACTCAATAAAGCCGTGGACTAAATCCTTTCTGACGTTTGAACTCCTGCGACTGGCCATGTGATATGAAAATCAGGAAGCGTCTCTTTTAATGCTCTCAGAGGTCGTTTCGGCGCGGAGCATCCATTGTTCCCCCGACTAGATGATTTCTTGATCTCCCCGCGGAGAGTCAATTGCATCGACTGGAAGATACCACGGCCTTCTGCCTCCAAGTATTCGAGCGCCTGTGAATCTTGATAAAGCTTTACTGCCAACAAACGGGCTAGAGATTTGATTGGAAGGAGACTATACAATTCTGAATTGGGGGGGGGGGGGAATTCGTGAACGCAAGGGGTTGACTTTTTGGTTGGGAGCATGACAAGCTTTCTTTGCTAGGTCGGGAACCTATAAAACTAGATATTTGAATGTCCACAGATTACCGGGTCCCACCCATCCTTGGTAATCTCCTCATCCGCTTTATCCTGCCGAGGCAAAAGTCTCGTCGATTGAGCGGATTATCGGGATCCAGCATGAATTGCATGAGATACACAAATATGAGAGGAGCGGAGAAACAGATTCTTGGTTTGTCTAGCGGGGCAAAGCAGGTGTTGAATCCGTCGGCCCTGGTGTATTCTCCATGGTAATGGAATGTATCTGAAGCATGTCAAACCGGTATATGCATAATTCCAGGCGTCAGGATCTATCCTTAGAAAAATGCAGCAGGATTAATAAGTTGCATGCCAGGGCAGGACATTTCTGGCGCAGAGGCCGCACAGGGAATTTGAAGTTATCGTCATTGACCAGCTCTGGACACGCAAGTAGGACGTAGCCCTTGGAGGCATCAGCAATCCTCTTGCAAGCATAGCAGATCGCCAAGGACTGTTCGCAAGATTGTGCCTGGCATTATTTTGGTCTTTGGCATCGGCGGTACTAGATGGTGGCACTCCAATTTACGATAATGTCAGTGACCGCTTGTAAAGAAGCCGAAACCCTACGAACAGGGTCATTGGCAGCAAGGCTTGGCACAATCCGATTGAGAGATACACATGATGGCAGGTATCAAGTGCAGGATATTTTGTCACTCGCTGCTGGGGGAGAATTTATGTTTCAGAGTTGTGCATCGGAAATACTTACAACTGGACTGTAGTACGGATGGAGCCCGGATCATGAGTGCTATATGTTTGTGGATATTTGATTGAGAAGACGTCGTATGATTTGTAGATCCCGGTTTGCCAGATGATCAATTATTTCAGCTCTCATCTATCCACCCTCGAAACAGCACGGGTCCGAAGGGATGCCGGTGTCTCCTTCCGAGGATGAACTAACAAGAGCAATTGTTGAGCTCAAGAAGGACAATTCCGCACTTGGGATCTCAAAAATACATGCTCTACTAACGAGCAAACATCCCGAGTGGACCGTTAGCGAAAAAAGGACGCGGAAAATTCTCCAAACCCAAGGCCTTATCGTCCCTGCACCAAGACAGGCACCTGGTGTCCCGGTCTATCCGTCGTCGCGCCTGGTACCAGGACTGAATGTTTCAAAATGGACACGGAAGGTTGAAGTGAAGTGGTTTGACAAGAAGAAAGGCAAGGGCTTGGTAGCTGCGCAGGATATCAAAGAGGGCGAAGTAGTTTGGAAAGAGGATCCATTTATCATTGCGCCTGAATGGTACGTTGCGGCTCTTTATTTTTTATGACTATCTTAATTGAGGGTAAATTCGAGCATACAGGGAGATTTTCGACTTGCAGATGAGTTCAGCTGCTTGCGGATTCTGCACGACTCCGCTAGGAGATTCGCCCTTGATTACGACATGCCCTGCGTCTAGCTCAGCTTCGTTTTGTCCTGCGAGGTTCTGCAATCGCCTTTGCCTCACACGTGCAGCGCAGGTACACCCACTGCTATGCCGCGCAAAGAATCCTGCTTCCGTCCCCCTGATAAAGTTTGCGCGCGACACACGATGGATGGCTTTACATGCGCTCGCACATTGTACGAGTCGACTCCTTCTCGCGAATCAGGCAAACGAAGGAACATTTAAAGAGGATTGGGAAATCGTCCGAGCGTTGGCGGAGTTAGGTATGGAGGAACGCCACAAATACAATTTCAATTTGTGAGCAATACTCTCACACTTGTTGACATGTTGTTCACCTTATCGCTGGCAGGTCTGGCCAGTCGGAACCAGACAGAGAGAGCTGGAGAAAGGCACACCAGTTATTTATTCAAGCATTCAAAGAACCCAAGACTGCGCTAGAAGCCAAAAAGCTGGCGAAGATATTGAAGAAACCACTCCAAGGGGACATTGAAGCAGCAATCTTTGACTATGATGCCGGCTTTCTTCGTGGGTTGGGCCGGACGAGTCTCAGTAAGTCTGCGATGTGATATGAGAGCAAGGAACGGGATTGTTGATATCTGTATAGATCTTGAAGCACACGGCGGCCTTTACACTCTCCATTCCCATCTGAATCACTCCTGCACTCCTAACGTTTCCGTTCGTCACTTGGACCAACGCACAGCGCTTGCTCGTATTTCCGTGATTGCGAAACGTGATATTTCTGCTGGCGAGGAGCTGTTAGTGACATATGTCAACCCGCAGGCCTCATATCATGCGAGACAAAGCGAGCTTCAGGGATGGGGTTTTGGTGCTTGCACTTGTCCACGGTGCTTAGAAGAAGCCAAGGCATCAAAGGAAAAGGGTGGAAATGATCGGGAGTTGGCTGATCTTGCAAGTGAACTGAAGGCCGGGCTCGGGGTTATGTGAGGAGCTCACCAGAGGTATTAAAATGGGACGGTTTCGCACTACTCCCACATCTGGTTCTTCGGAAACCACGGGGAATAGTTGCTTGAGGACCTGTCTTTAATTTACTGGAGCTGTATAAGGAAAGGTGTATCGATGAAGCCGTCTACTAATAATGGCTTTATGGCCTCGTTCACCCCGGACCAAGGATACACCGCGGGAGAATCCTGGGATTGGTGTGACAGGGCTGCCGGATGGAGTTCCGTCGAGAAGTGCGTGACATGCCACATGACTCAAGGGTGGCGTGAGAACACAAAGGGCGTGAAAAAGGTATGACCTGCCAGGTCACAGGGTTTGTGATCACGTCCGTCGTGACCTTCACGCCCCCAATCCCACATATCCCCTCCTCCTCGTACCTCTCAGGCAGAGCAGCGTCTATCGCTCAAATACAGACCTTTTTGTTCGCACCTCCGAGCTACTGTAAGACTTATATTGGTCTCAGTATCTTGTGTCCGGGTTTATAATTCTCTTCTCCTTGTCCAGTTCAAGGCGGCCTTGTCAATACGGCCTTAATCCCGAATACACAGAGATCGCTTCCTTCGCCACCTTCGCAAACACCATCTCTATCTAAGGCCCTTCGACCTTTATCCCTCACGAAGAAACCAATTCGCGCCGATTGAAACCGGGACGAACATGGCTCCTGCTACCCAACCTAATCACGACTCCGCGCTTGCACAACCTCCTCCAAATCCCCCGCAAGTCCCAGCATCCCAGCCTCAAACGGGTGTAGCGCCTACTATTCCCGCTGCCCCGGACCTGCCCAATGTCCACCTTTCTGGCCTCGATCAGAACCAGATCATGTCCCTGCTTCGCCATCTGCCCAATGTGTTTGGCAAGGTGAGCATTTCGCTCGTGTCTTAAACCCTTGTTCCAGCTTTATATTGCCCTTCGGCTGTTATTTCTCGCTCTTCAGTTATCACATTGTGAACGCTATTCTACTATCGCATCAGTCCATTAATTAGCTACACGTGACCGTATATCGTTCGCGACGCTGAGCACGAGCGCGTTCGATTCAAGTCACGAGGAAACATTAGTTTTCCTACTTTTCCATCTTAATGTTTATAATCGATGTTGTGGATTCGTTACTGACTCACCGTGACCGTTAGTTGACAGAACAAGGCAATCCCAAAGAAGATGCCGCTCAGGCTCTGTCTAACCTTGCCGCTCATCCCGTCTTTGGCCCTCCCCCAGTTCACTATCCCCCGCCCCCCGGCGCGTCGACGGGGCTTCCGGGTATCAACGACCCTGGCCCGTCATCTCACCCCCGTGGTCCCCCTAATCTCGGCCAGTTGAGCGCTGTTGCCCTCCAAGCCACCCCGGCTACTGCCCAACAGCCTCGTCCGGAAGGTTCTCCTACCGATGACCGCAACGTCCAACAATTACAGCCGCCCCCACAATCAGTTCAGCCTGTCAATGCTACTCCTACTACTACTGAAAAACCTGCTACGAGTCCTTCGCCTGCCACCCCCACAGGATCAACTGGCGGTCGCAGGAGAAATCCTGCTATGGGAAGCGATGAGTGGACAAGGCAGCGAAAGGACAACCATGTACGAGTTCCCTCTTTCCTACTCATAAAATTTCCATTCAATGACTTTTCGGGAACAGAAAGAAGTAGAACGTCGCCGCCGCGGTAACATCAATGAGGGGATCAATGAGCTTGGACGGATAGTGCCTAGCGGCAATGGGGAAAAAGCTAAAGGCGCCATCCTTGCTCGTTCCGTTCAATATATTCACCATTTGAAGGAGAACGAGGCTCGCAACATCGAGAAGTGGACACTGGAGAAGCTCCTTATGGATCAAGCCATGGGCGATCTGCAAAATCAGTTGGAAGAAGTCAAGCGCATGTGGGAAGAAGAGCGCAACGCCCGACAACGGCTTGAGCTTGAGCTCGAAACCCTCCGAAATAATATCGCCAACGGCACTGCAAACGCCGCTCCCCAACCATCGCCTCAGCAGCAGAGCGCCAAATCACCCGAGGCCACGACGACCGAAGCTACCGCAGGAGCAAAGCGGAAGAGTGAGGAGGCTCCTGAGCAACCTTCGGCGACTGCGGATGGGGACGGGGACCGAGATGGCAAACGGCAACGAACTGAGTAACAAATCCTGGACTTAATTCCCTCTCAATTTCCTTTTTTTTTTTCTGCCTGGGGTCCCTGTTTCCCTACTCGTTCCTTTTCGAGTGGGTCGTCGAATGGAATGTATTACTTTTGTATCTTTGCACCTTTTCTGCCCCATCTATACTTATCCCCTGGAGCTACCGCTCCTGAGGCACTTCGGGCAGACATTTTCCAATTTGCCTGTCCTTTTCTTGTACATATGTGAGTCACTCGTAGGGTTTCCAACCGTCTTTCTCTATATAATTTCCCCGATTTGTAAGAGTATCAGCGAATGGAATAGCATGGAAGTCGCGAGAATCACGTCCGGGTTCAAGAACTTTCTGGATAATGACGTAGGTAGTAGGTACAACCTGCCTCCGATCGACTTTTCAGCTATGTCTCCTGGGTTGTGTGCCTCCTCCTCCCTCTCACCCATCCACTTGTAGGAACCCTATGTCCCGTATCATCCTCGGTGAAGACTGCTATGTACTCCGCTATCATTGCGACGTTGAATTTGGTTTTGTATAAATGATCTTGTGTTGTGTCCTTCAATGCATGCCCACAAAAATGCTCTACATCCCCTCCCCCTTGTCTCGCCACATGTATAGCGCATGGGTATTTCGAGTCTTTTTCAATGCTATATGTAAATTGTTAGGTGAGAAACGGGAAGGCGACGAATCAGATGCGCGCACTGATATAGCGGAACCGGACATGCAGCCCAGTCTTGCCTCCACCGCCCCCCTCGCTCATGTCTACGACATATCGGTCTGTGTCAGTGCTATATGCAAATTGTTAGGTGAGAAACGGAAAGGCGACGGATTAGACGCGCGCACTGATATAGCGGAACCGGACATGCAGCCTAGTCTTGCCTCCGCCGTCCCCCTCGCTCATGTCTACCGCATATCGGTCTTTGTCAGTGCTATATGCAAATTGTGGGTGAGGAACGGAAAGGGGACGAATTAGACGCGCGCATACTGATGTGGCAAAACCGGACATGCAGCTTAGTGTCGCCTCCGCCGTCCGCCTGGTTCATGTCTATGGCATAGGCGAGTCAAGATGTGGTGGGGGGAAGTGCCACGGCGGTGCCTTCAAGGTCTGGCCATCAGGCAAGCCTAGGATTGGTTCAGAGGTGCATATGACCACGGATCGGCGCCACCCTCCGCTCAAGTATAGCACGCGATACGTGCTTCAGATGACAGGCTCAGAGTAATTATGAGGTGGCTGAGTCCCATCTCCAGGTTTTGGAGGTCTCCCGGGGAGCATCGGACGAACCTGCTGCCCACACGCGCGCCAAACTACGTGGCTTATTCGTGGGCGCTAACTCGATCCCCGGACGAGGGCTCTAGAAAATCGTGCCAAATTGCACTAGGAAGATGATACCCAGCTCGTTCAAAGCTGGCCTTGGCGTCACTTGACAAGTAGGCCTGAGAGACGATTATACCGGACCAATGGCGTTCATTTTGCGAGACAGGCGCGAAAATATGACGCCTTAACCTGGGTCTACGGACGGTCGGCGGGAATAGTGAAGCCTTAGGAGCTTTACTTAGTGCCTCATCCCGGGTACCGAACCAAGATTTCCAGTCGGGTCGAACGTTCAAGCAACGGGCATCTTTCGTTGTATATCCAGGTCCGTCGCTACACCTTCTCAGCGGCTCGCCTACAGTGGATGGATGGGCCTGTGGCAAGGCGACGGGGGAGCCACGTCTGCATCCATGAGTTCGAACTTGGCCTTGCTGACAGCGCTCTCGTACAGCAAATTTGGCGATGAGATCTGATGGGAGGAAGTGGACAAGGAATGTTGAAGGTAATGGTTCTCGTCCTAAAGGTGCCCACCCTGGTTTGCAACCCTGCCGGGATCAAACGTCAGCTACTTCTCGAACCATGAGCTCTGGAACGCAGGTTCACCTCGATTGTGAAGTGGTGCGACTCACCTTCACCTGGAGCCGTTGTGTTGGTTCCGTCTTAAGCTTGCTCTCGCCCAAAAAGCCCATTCCAGAACAGCCGAATTCACCGACAGGTTCGGTTTGCACGAAGAACTGAGCTCCCGTTGCTCACAGCGGAGATGAAGTCGCAATGTTCTTTCTGCGTCAGGTAGAGTTGAGTAGGGTGGCCGCGTTGGAAATGCGAGGTATGTTACCATTGTGGTGGAATTGGAGGTGTTTCAATTGAAGCAATCTCGAGAGGTAGGGGACGTGACAGTTGAAGGTGTGGTGTATGCTTTGCTGGAAGGCTGAGAGGGGTTTTTGCAGAAGCCTGTATGATGAATCATACACCACGGTACCAACAGGATAAAGCTTCACCTCCCTGCACGAAACACCCCAGAACACAGCGCCGAGGCTCTAGGCTATAATAGAGCGAATAGGGAGGTTTATGAGACATCAGAAGGATGGCAGGAGACCACCAGATCCTCGAACTGGTGCGTATTTGTGACTCGCAAGCTGGCGGTAAGTATCGATGCTATACCTTCTTGGACAGGCTGCAGTGCCAAATCAACACTCGATCTGACCCGAGACATGGCTCTGCACGGTCCTTTTGGGCATGTAACTCTATTCCCCTCCTTCCTTGCCTCCCTGTTCACATAACATCATGTCCGGCGGAAGAGCCAAGTGACACTGCGTCCAAGGCATCCATCCAGTAAGGCAAGAAAGATCTCAAGCTTCACACTCATTTGGAGGTGGAGCATCCAAACGATGTAAAGAATAACATTCGCCGCTTGTTTGCACTGACCCAACCCTTCTTTGAGTCGTTCTAGACCGTTTCGAAACGGTCGAACGATCTCACTTCGCTTGAATGAGTAGGTGACCCAAAAAGGAGTAAATTCGGGCAACTCGCGTTCCACACCACGCCTATTTCGACTGGGATTCCTCGCCCAAGGGTAGTTTCCGTTCGATCGTTGGAGGCATAGGAAGGCTCTGTCGTCTACCGTGTCGTTGGCCTAACGAACGGTGTTGACTGCTAAGGTCGGCACTTCTGTAAAAATGTATTTGAATTGCTCGAAGATTCGATAGGTTACGATGGTACGCCTCTCCGAATTTTGTGTTGGTTCTTCCATACCCGCGCTCTAACCGCTGCAGAATATATCACTGTTGTTATAATTAGACAATAAAAAGGAACTCCAACTCCAAAAGGAAGACCAGCGTAAACTCACTCGTGCGTGCATATTCAATTCACATTTTCCCGCATTTTAGAGTGATGTCATCGGCCTAGACCAGCTCGGAAGAGCCGTGAAGCTAGCGATATAGTGAGTGGGCGGCAGCGTCACAGAAGTGGTTTAAACCAATATCTCCTCTGGCAGTATCCAGATTTCCCACATCCAAGGATTGATTTCACGCTATAGGTCCGCGCCATGGCTCGATCCATCTAGCAATAAGTTCCAGCCAGTATTTTTCGTTTTCCCTTTTACGGAAGCGGTTGGGTTACCCAGCGAGTACGCTAGAATGACGCGACAGACATGGGCTCGAACCTAATCCACTGCTTCGAGTTACTCAAGGTCTAGTCTTATGGAAGAAACCACTCCAGTCCCGCACAATTTACCAGTAGAAGGAACTGGGTGTGCCGATCAGAGGATTTCATGAGCCTCGGATACCCTCTCCGGTCGATTGGCTCCAGGATGTTCCGTACGCGAGCCTGTAGCAACAGGAGAGTCTTTTGAGCTAATGACGGACAACAAGATGGGTCACTTCCCTCACTCCCTCTTTAGAAACCAAATTAATATATGCTATCTTGCAGCCTCGGAGAGGTAATACGGGACAGTATCAAGCAGACTTAACGCGTGTCGCTGTCGCATGTTTTTTAAGGTTCTGTTCATTGTCGTCTTCGAGAAAGAGGGTACAAATTCTAAGGCACTGCCCGGACAGGGTAATCAAGAATCGTCCACGAAGTCCTTTCGGTGCGATTTCTCCTCACACGCAACTATTACTTACGTTGGCGGAATGATATTGCGCCGTACGATCAATTAGGGTTATAGCTGTCGAATAAACAGCCCCGCAGGGACGGTTCAGTCCCTGTCTCTGGGGATCGCTGAACATGACATGCCTGGACACTTTCTATGATGCAGCCTGGTGCAGCGGGTTTGATCTAGGAAAGGGCTGGCACTATAAGGCTCGGCGATCATCTTTCTGTTTAGAAATGTAAAGACGTTTGAGGGGTTCAATGTTACCAGCAAGTCAACGATTGGGGGATGGGTTCAGGTCGACCGTCTGGATGTTGAATGGATTTTGGTGAATGCGATAAATTCACCTTCGGGGTGGAGGCAGTTGCTGATAGGCGAGACGCAACCAACAATAGTCGTGTGTGTGGGTGTTCCTGGTATTCTTTCGTTGACAAGTTAGCTTATTACCAACCCATCATTTTTCAAGCTGAGACGACCACGGCTTGATTGATCCACAGCCTTCAAGGTGCTGGGCTTATCTGATAATTGAAACAAATACCTTAGAAGCCTGATTTATCTCCATTTATGCCAGCCCTTGATTACGGAGGCGGAATCGAGGTGATACCGATGACTTTGTTTCATCCCACTCCGGCTGGGATGGTTACTTGCATTACAATCATCATCATGCTGATCTTACAGTTACCGCTCATTCAGGGCGCGGAGTAGGTCTGTATTTTTCTCGGCTAATCTACTCTAAATATTCGCAGTTGAGCCTGAAACGGTCCTTATCATTGGGTGATCCCACTGTTTGTTTCCCTTAAAGCTTAGCACATTGCCGTTTGTGTTCGACAAAGTCATAGCTTATTCGTTCGGCGGCGGGAATTGAGACAGTGGAGGTAGCGTAGCGCGCTATTTGACTACTGTCGAGTGATTGTGTAATGGAGTCTCAACAAGAGGAAGGTCGTTGGGTTGGTGATGAGGATCAACTGCAGAGCAATGTACGGTTGCTTGGTGGATATGTTATGGACAGGGCCGGGGATGGGTGAGAGTGGGTTGCCGTAATATCCCAGTATGGGAAAATGCCGGCCGGGAAGCCGGGGGGATTTGAGACGCAAGGAGGGGTTTGAATGATTCTCCAACTGGTATTTGACGCTGCCTGATGTCGGATTCTACTATACTCTGTGCGTGACTCCCAATACCCTCCTGGCATCGTCGAAATCCTCCTCCCCGAGAAATGAGTCCATCCCAGCCAGACGATGACCCACTGACTCTGGCGCTCATGCCCCCACCGGACGAGACTTTGGAACAGCGCCAAGCACGGGAGGCGGCCGAGGCAGAGGCCAAGAGGGTGAGCGACGAGATTGACGAGCAGATTAAGCGGGAAAGAGAGAATGAGCGTCGGAAGAGAAGGCCGGTCAAGTTGCTTCTGCTAGGTAAATCTCTTCATCTATATGCTGTTGTCCGTTGCAGGACGTTGATGTAAAATATTCGCAGGTCAGAGCGAAAGTGGAAAGACTGCAACTTTGAAGAGTTCGTATCGTGTCCTCATACTGCTTCTCGCTGATACAACCCCCCACCAGATTTCCAGCTCACCTATGCGAGACGCGAATGGTCCGAGGAACGGGCGTCCTGGCGCGCAGTCATCTTTCTCAACTTTGTCCGCAACGTCAACGAAGTTCTCGAACACATGGCTGCAGAAATGGCTGATCTACCTTATCCCCGCTATCCGGAAAACGATTCAACTGAGGATTTACCAATACGACCTGTCAAAACACTGCCTCCACTCAAGTTCAAGGAAAAACACAAGCAATTACGAATTCGGCTTTCGCCTTTACAGCAAGTCCAACGGGAGCTTGAACAACAGCTAGGGGCGGCTAGCACGGAAATATATGCGGCTACCCCAACGTCAGCCGCTCCGTTCGAGACGGCGACCCCTTCAGGCCGACGAGCGCCGCACGAGTTTTCAATCAATTCGTCAAACGGGTGGAAAACTGCCCTAGATAAGTTCCGCAAGGGTCCTAGCAACCGCTCAGAAGCTACCAATGGCACCAACAAAGTTTCAAAAGATGTGGAAGAGGAGATTGCTGAAATCATCGCGGGCTGCCGAGAAGATATCAAGTCATTATGGGAGGATCCAATAATCAAAGAAGTTCTGGTCAGAAGGAAAGCGCGAATAGAGGATGCCCCGGGCTTGTACGTATCATCTACCCATAGCCAGGATATCTACTAAGGTCTTCAACAGCTTCCTGAGTGATGCAGACCGAATAGCTGTCAAAACTTACATGCCAACGGACGACGATGTGATTCGGGCTCGTTTGAGAACCCTGGGTGTGCAAGAATATAGGTTTATTTTTGATCATGGTCGGTGCAATCTCTCAAAGCCTTGTCTCATCTTCTGACTGTCATGCTCATAAGGTCGAACTGTTGGTCAAGAGTGGCGGCTATATGATGTTGGGGGAACAAGGAGTAGTGTGAGTATATTTGTCGTTGATCATCAACAATGCAAGCTAATCCCATTGTGCTATGCCTCATTTACACAGCGCGCTGCATGGTATCCGTATTTTGATGATGGTGAGTCATGGAAAGAGCTTTGCTGTGGTAACTGATGCTAAATAACTTTGTTCCCGCTCTGGTGTACAGTCGATGCCATTATATTTTTAGCGTGAGTATGGGTTGCGCACTAGTCGTCCTGTTGCTGATATGTGATGCCATTGTCCTTGCAGACCAAGTTAGTATCTTTAGTATCTCTTCTCTTTGGGATTTGATATCTAAAGCTGATGCCGTTGTGATGCAGTATCACCATTCGACGAGAAGCTAACGGAGGACAGGCGAGTAAACCGCCTAGAGGACAGCTATCTATTATGGAAATCGGTTTGCTCTTGCAAACTCCTCGCACGAACGCAAATCATCCTCTGTGCGTCGATGTCCTTTTTTCACCTCATATGAAATCTATCTCATCATAACGCATTTAGTCTTGAATAAATGCGACCTTCTACAAGCCAAGCTACAACGAGGAATTCGTATTCGGGATTCCGTGCCTAGTTTTGGTGACAGGAAGAACGATCTACCAACTGCGACACGATGTCGGTTTTTTCCAGCTACAAGTCGGCCAAAAATGCTCATTGCGTCTGTATTTAGACTTCCAACAACACTTCAAGGAGATAGCTCGGCAGTACTCGCCGGTCCAGCGGCCCTTCTATGTTCATCTCACCTCTGTAATAGTGCGTGATTTCTTTTCCATATCTCGTTAACATTTGATTGAAATGCAATGGCTGCTCGGCTTTTGACAGGACACCAAGTCAACTGCGGTGACGCTAGGGGCAGGTATGCGAATCCAACTCTTTTGTGCGGTTCTTGCGGTCCGCTGACACTGCCCCTCGCATCCTTCTCTTCTAGTTGAAGAATCTATTCTACGTGAACATCTCCGACGAGCTGACCTGATGTGATGGAGGCAGTGGTCCTGTCAACGCCGGTGGTGCCTGCGTGATGATGGATGATGATGGGCAATATCGTAATGATCGATGATAATGACCTTATGAGCTATCTGCATCAACAGCCGAACAACTGCATCCCTCTGCCATCACACCACCAGGAACGCCGGGCGTTCGGCTCTTGATCTCCCGTTTTCTTCATTATTTCTTTTCAGGGTCGTCTGTCTTCACCACAATCTATATCTATTTTTTGTTTTACTCCTTTGATTTCAGCTTTTTTTTTCACATTGCTTTGTTCCTCTTCATTTCATTTCGTAACACCGGCATGGTTTGGGCATCTTGATTCCCTTATCTGGTTATACCTTGATACCTACTTCCAATGCCCAGTGCGGAACACTCGTACTTTCTTTGTTTTCCTCCTCTCCATCTCTCTTGATCCTGTACATAGCTCCTGTACATTATGCCCTACTAAGTTTCGGACAAAATTTTTGAACTTCGCAAAGGCGGAGAGAACGGAAAGGAAAAAAATCAAACACGTTCTATATCCGTTAAACACGAAAACTTAAATGTCCATAGAAACATGGTAATATGTTATAAACGAGATATACGAGTGTATCTATACCTTATCATCCAATCCTACAGAAGATACCTCTCATTCATCTAGGATCATCCCAAGGCGTAGGACTCGCATTCACGTTCCCTCTCAACGTCGGACTCGGGAGTCCTCTTTCCGCCCTACTCTCATCCGCCAACACCGCTCTCCGCGTGTTAATCCCTAACCCACTCCCACTCCTACTTCCATTACTATTTCCACCATCACTCCCGTTCCCTCCACCGTTCCCTCCTCCGCCGCCTCCGCTACTGCTCAAAGTCAAGTTGATGGCCTCCCTACTTCCAAAGAACTCATCATCACTATCCGCAGGAGTCGCCATCCCGCTTCTCACACCACTACCTCTCCTGCCACCGTTTCCTCCAGCCCTGGGTGAATTCATCCCGCTTCCGCTCCCACTTCCAGCTCCACGTCCACTCGCTTTTCTTGCACTCTTCCGTGCATGGAATGTCCGACTCGCAGTCGCATTCGAAAAGAGCGGCAAAAGGTATCGTTCGTCCAAATTCTGGAACCACCTCCCGTCTTCACCTATAATTCCACTCAAGTTTCTCCGAGGTGGGTGCGTGTTATCGTTGTTTGATTGGGAGTTATTATTGGTGGTATTCGAATCTTGGTGGTGCATCGCCGTCGGTGCAAGGGGTAACACTTCCGCCCCATCCGAATCATATGAATCACTTGATGCGGCTGAGAAAATCGGTGCGCCCGTATTCGTATGTGGTGAACCATCGCGTACTTGATAATGGTGATTATACCTCGCCGCATAATGGCTTCCCACTCTCGCAGCAGCAGCAGCAGCAGCGGGACTGGTACCAAAGGACCCAGCCGTAGGCGACAACGCACTGCCCTCCTGCTCCTCCCAATACCTCGACCAATTCCCCCTCCCTCTCGCACTGCGCGCCAGATACCCGGATGAAGACGGCGCGCCATTCATGAAAAATGGGGGCCCTTCATCTTCATCACTACTCGCACCCTCATCATCCTCCACCCCCGTCCTGATCCCAAGCACCTCCAACATCCTTGCTGTGGTCCCACCAAACAGCACTACCGTCAACACGACCACCACGAGGACGGTCGTGCGCATCATCTGTGCATTGGGACCCTTGAACCCTGCAGCGAGTGCAACGCCTACTGCACCTCTCAGACCAGCCCAAAACAGCATCATTTGATATGAATGCGGCAACTCCTCGTATCTCTGGCCCCTTGCGTGTTTATGGAAAAAGTTGATCGCAGTCGATAGAGGAAACACCGCCGCGTACCGCGTAAATACCACCGCAACAGTTGTGATGATTATAAACAAGGGTTTGACATAACTAAACACGGGCTCCGATACAGGTGCACTCGTGAACAGTGCCAGTCCGAGGTAGATGAAGATAAAGTTTTCCGAGAGCTGTGCAAGGGTGGAGAAGATGTATTTGCTAGCACGTTGGGTGCGCCGGGACATGGTGTGATAGGCATAGTGTTTGAGGGTGATGCCGCAGAAGAGGAGGGAGACGATGCCGGACATCGAGAGGCCAGTGGAGAAGAAGTAGCAGGTGTATGCGCAAAGTGCAACGAGGCAGGATTCGATAGAGGGGTAGTAATGCAGGTAGGAGTGTTTGAGGAGGAGGGACATCCCGAGGCCGAAGGAAACGCCAAGAACCATGGAGACGGAGAAGTTGAGGAGGAAAATGCCGATGCCATGGAAGATGGATTTAAGATAGACTTCAGTGCCGTGAAATTGAGTTAGAGTCCTGGTCAAGGCGGCGGGATGGGTTGATGAAGCGGATAAGTAGAGTTAGCTTTCTGGTTAAATCTGATGGTCAGGAAACGGGGAAAGTACGCACTCATACATAACGATACTGACAGCATCGTTCAACAAGCTCTCGCCAAAAATGACAGTGTACAACTTCGGGTCGACCCTGTACTGGTTGAAAATCGCGAGGATGGTAACGGGATCCGTGGCTGATAGTGTAGACCCAAAAATAAGACATTCGAGAAGGGTGATATCAACCGATTCGAGGCCAAGGAAGGAGTAAATGTACACCAGTAATCTGTACTGCAGGTGATAAGTTTACGAATCACAAGATACCCTCCTTCATTGCACGTGAAGGAGAAATGAAGCAAGCACGCGCACCCGACACCAACAGCGGATATGAATGTGCCCAAAAACGCAAATATTAGAATGGAGCCAAAGTTGCGAAAGAAATTTTCCTATGGAGCAGAAGACACGTTAGCGTGGTAGTTGGAATGATAGTGGTCGAAGCGGCGGATATACCTCACCTGTTTGAGTTCATAGCCAGAGTTAAGGATGATTGGAGGTAGCAGCAGATTGAAAAACAGTGTGTGTTTGAATGTCTGCAACCAGTCTGGTCAGCATGTTCGCGGTATCGCGAGGGCCCTGTTGGACGAGGGAGCACATCGAACGCATAACGCGTCCTGCTGCTCTCTCCATCCTCCCGCACACTATTGGGGAGTTCTACAACGTCTCTCCCTCCAAGAACAATATGACACTCACCAACATCTCCCTAATCATCGTCCCCGGCGCAAGCCTAACGATCAACCCTACTGCCATTCCCGCAAAGATACTGACCAAGGTCTCATGGACCGTCTTGATTTTTTTAATTTGCAGATAATAGCTCGTCCATAGCGACAGAATCAGTAGCACGCATACAAGGAAGAGTGACCACGAGGAATAGAATTCCTCTTCTTCCGGAACGGGTGCCGACGTTGAGCTGGGTATCGGTGCAAGGTTTAAGTGAAGCGTCATTATGTGTATGGGCGTCCTTTTAGTGGATGAGCCGTGTCCCTGGAGAGGACCAAGGTTAGAGTCAGTTCCACGTCTTCAGTTGTTATATGCGCGGGGTTTCGGTGACGCTTGGGGTGTAGACGACGTGGGGGACAGCGAGGAGCGCAGCAAAAGTTAGTTGCAATAACTATTCCGTCATCCTCTGCTACAGTGCGCTAACAACAATTATATAATCAGAGGAGAGGGGTGAACAAATAAATTATCTACTAAAATAATTAAATTTATCTATTTTCTCCTCGCCTGCTCGAACTTCTTCATCTGCTCACTCGCACGTGCACGAGAGACCTTCCGAGCCTCGAGCTGCTTGGCCTCACTGACTCTGTCTTTGAGGCTCTTGACGATCCATTCCACAGACTCTTTCATGCTGGGAAGTTTGGTCTTCTCAGGCAGATCCTGGATTCCCAAGTACCGACGGAAAGGTTTGTATTGGAGCGCAACGGATTGGAGGATAGTAAAGACAGAGGTCGTGATGAGTGACACGACGAGACCCTGTGGAAAACGCGTCAACGAGTTTTGAACGTGAACGAGAGAGCAAAGGTACTCACAGCAGGGAACGACGCCGTAACACCAATAGCAAGGACCGACAGCACCCTCAACGCATTCATTAAATGCCCCATCCCGGGCCTCGTTTTCAAATCCATCTCAGCCGCACCAACCGGGATCTGCACGTTCACCAACGCAGTCATTACAATTGGCAGAATCCACGTGGGATCCGGGACAGTCAAATCCGGCAGAAAACTAACACCAGACCACTTCAGCTGTTCCACGGGCAAGTTGCACATCGACTTCACACCAAAGAACATTCCCAGTGTAACGGGAATTTGCACCAGGGGAACCAACAATCCGCCCGCAACATTCACGCCAGCCTTTTCGTAGATGCCTTTGAGTTTGAGGGCAGTTTTTTGCCGAAGGATGAGATCGTTGCTTTTGGCAGCCTCGCTCATCTCGGCCTGTACTTTTTGAATCTCGGCTTGATAAGGCTGGAGACGGGATGTGTTGCGGAGACCGTGGATAGATACAGGGAGAACGAGAAGTCGCCAGAATGCAGTTCCAGCGACGATAGTCCAGAACCAGGGGAGGTGTGTTGTGGTATTGATGATCTCCATTGTCCACTGTACGAGACCCGAGGGTGTCCAGTGTGCAAGTCCGAGTGCGGAGAAATCACCGTACTGGAGAGGTGTGTGGATGGCATCGAGTGTAGAGGATGCGGTGTCGGTGACTGTGGATGCAGTTTCAACAACCGTGGAGGTGGTTTCTGTTGGAGGTGATACGGGTGCTGATGCAGCTGCAGACACCGCTTCGGAGGGTGTTGAAGTTGCGGCTTCGGCAGCAGCAGGTGCTGGCGAATCTTTTGAGTAGTGTCGGGCGAAAACCAAGCCAGGGAGTACGCGGTTCGGCTGTAGGAGGCTCTTACCGGCATTGTACGACAGACCTAGCACATTCTATTGAATATGGAATGAGTACTGATCAACATTGCAACATGGAAGTATCCACGCACTTGCTGATAAACGGAAGCGAATCCACGACGCAATGTCGATCCCGCTGGCCGCGAAAACACAGACGATGCAAGCATACTAGACACAAACAGTATTTTCAAAAACTGTGCTACACTTGTCACCAATTTGACACACACCTTGACGACATTCCCCTCCCAGCGGCCAAATGTCCACGGCCAAGCAGGCGGACGGTATTACCAAATGAAATGGATGCCATTAACACTCCTAAGTTGAATTCTAGAAAGAAAGTAGAGAAAAGAAAGACAGGAAACAGGCCAATGTCGTCGTCGGCGTTGCGGTGCGTCGTGTACCCCGACTCGTTCTTCCAACCCAAACGCGGGACTCGAGGAAAGGAAATTTCGGAAAGAGATCACATGACATACGCGTCTATTTACAATTAGTATATATCTCCCACGCTCGCCCGTGATTGATGATCAAACTCGTGTGAATGTGGTTCTGCCTCCACTCCAGAGGCAGCCAAGAACATAGGGACATGAATTGATGGGAGTCAGAAAGACGCAATTACTTTGCTCTTCGACGCTCTGGCCGTGTGCCGACATAAACCAATCCTTTCGTGAATGCGGCTAGTCAACAATCGTGCAGGTCCTTGGCACTTGCCACAGTGCCCGAGACAGCTTTCATTGACCGAATGAATTCGTACAAGAAAGGAAATTGGTCGGCTGAGGCGCTCCCATGTGGGTATTCCTGTGGAGGTGTCTTTAGACCCGGACCACACGGAGCTTGAAGTGCTCACCACTCTCTACCATAAGCCCTCATACCTTCCTAGCCTTAGACTGTTTATTCTTGCAGACCGTGAGTTCTCACTTTCGGAATAGCCGTGGCGCTCGTCCTAATGGCCGAGTATTCAGGGGCTGATCGTTTTCTAGGGACTCATCACTTTCTCTTGCCTTTCCCATTTCTTCTTTCTTGGTTGGATTTACGACCGCGACGACGACACGACCAGTCTGGCCTTTTGGCTTGACCCTCACCACTGGAGTGGACTCGCAACTACATATTCGTGATATATTGATAACCTGCTTGCTATGCACCGATACAGGTGAATTTCACATCCTTATTCCAGCCCTGCCCACATCTTAAAGCGAGTTTATCTGTAGAGGACACCGCCGAGCATCTTTCATAGCTTCAGACATAAACGAGCTTGTCGAAATCCGGGCTCGCCAACGCACATTCCACGGTGCATACAGCCGCACCGCCCTCGGCTCACTAGGCTACGCACTCACTATCCTCCGTCTCTTCGATGTTCGCTTCCGCAAAGGTACGTCCCCTGTGCTCTTCTCCACCTAACCACTATCCCCCTCCCTCCTCTCCTTCATCCACCCAAAATCCCTCACTCGCCTAACCCAAGTGCCTTGTCACACACTCTAATAATAACTCACCCATTTAGTCGGCCTCCTGTTCGCATTCCTCGGTGCTCTTCTCTACATCCTATCATTTATGCGCGCAAGACACTCCGTACACGACTTTGCTGATAGGCATAAAGAGCATTCCATCCTCGACCCCGGGCTCCCCAGTGTGGGACAGGAGAACGGTCGAGTATTTGGACGACCTTTTGTCACAGCTGGGTGGGTCGTGGTTCAGGTGACGGTGATTGTTGCGGCCGTGGAAGTGGCCATGTTGGTTTTGATTTTGACTACGGAGTTTTCGTGATGAGAAATCGAACTTTGATGCATACTTCTCTCATTTTTTTGGCAAAAGCTGAAGTCCCAAGTGTAATCAGGCTATATCATTATGCCATTGTTTTGTTCCCTTATCAATTCCTGTCTGTCAAGTTGTTGCTTCCTCGCGCATGATGGACTTGGCTTTTCTCATGTACGTGTATAATTATGATCCTTGGTTAATATCATTGCATCAGTGGATTGCAGAAGAGATACCTGCACCCCAATTCTAACTACACATAGCTAAATCTCCTATCTCAACTTCTCGCCTGCTTGAGTTCTTCACATATCCAACGCAGGAAAACCATCACTGAATTAAGCCTCATTCCATCGTTCAATATATGAAAGTGAGTGGAATCCAGAGCCGGGTTCAGATCCCACTAAGCTTACCTTCCAATGTCAGGTTCCCTCCTGGAAATCAGAGAACTGCTAGATGGGGCTACCCTACTTGCGCCTTCAATATTAGATGGCGTTTGGATAGATTTCAATGAAATCACTCCTTGTTGCCCGTTCTTGTGAAGTATTAAAACCGAAGATGACACGCATGAACTTGGACATGCAATGCTGACCGATGTGTGGATCGGGTGCGACTATGACGGGTCGTTAATTTGGAAAAGTGTGCCAATGGAGTGTAGTTCGAGTTTGGAATAGCTTGCTTCATCAGCTCAGCCTCCTTCACCATCAACTCTTCACAGCCTACGATCAATGGCCTGGACCTCAAGGCTCCACAAACGAAACATAGGTTGCGGGAACCGCACCAGGAAATGACGATACGGATACGGCCCCTGTATTCCCATCGTGTAGCTTAAGTGCATAACAAGGGTGGATGAGCTAATTGTTTTGGACACGCTCTTTGTGTTATCCATCGCATCGAGTCTTCGCTGACAGCTCGAGGTGTTACAGTATTTGTCGCATGGGGTGTAAGTAAGGCAGTGCGACCCGGGATTATGAATTTGTCTCTGATCTGTGTTCTGTCCTCAATAGACCAACAATATAACAATCCGAAGACCAGCATATAATTCGAGCGTTCCCTTTGTCACATATCGAGAAGGCATTGCTTACTTCCATGCCAATAGCTTCGGGTTTCAGAACCTTGGGTTTTGATTTCGCAATTTCAAGATTGAATCTTCTAATACAGCCGGTTTTCGACCTTTGATATCCGCCATCGGAGGTAGAGTGAAAGCTTGGCGTATGGTGACTAGAACAGATCTCCGTTCTTCCAGTGTATTAGGTGAAGACGGTGGATGAGCGGGTACATTCCAGGTATATAACTGAATACAATGCTTAGATGAATTTATATCCAGTGCCTCAATCTGATCGCAGTCCACGTTTTTCCTCATGGGGCTGAGGAACAGAGACGTCATCTAGTGGCGGACACGGTGGCACTCAAAGTTATCGCGAAGTTTGATACGTATCTCCCAACATTGAAAAGGATCCCTAACATAGGAACGTCAATTCTCAGGCAAACCTGTCGACCTTCGGTACGTAAACCGCTTTCTTTTAACCACCCGTATCCATCTCAGCGAACCTCCGTAGACTGAATTGCGTTCAGCTGACCCCAAGACGCTATCGATTCCTCAAAGCTGGTTTGACTTTCACACGTCGGGTGGTTATTGAACTGAAGGATCGGTATCAGCGGTCAGGTCTTCAGGACTGATTCAAGGCGATTTCAACGGCCTCCCTAGCTCTCATTCTTGTATCGACCACCTTCTGTGCGACATTTCCCAAGTTTTCCCAGTGGACTCTTCGGTTCGCCAACTTATCTCCGAACCAGATCGTGTTGGTGGAAGAGAAGGAAAGACCTTACTGAGCAGTGCAGGAATGTCGGCAGATTCCAGAAAGTCGCTAGCCCTTTGAGTTGCTGCAATAACCACATTAATTATTTCACCAGCTTTGTCCTGGAGGCATCAAAGCGTTGGCGCCTATGCTTGTTTCCCGCGACGCTTTCAGTTAGTGTTTCGGGACTCACTGACAACAGAAGCAATGTTGGGCTGGTATGTTTTACGGGGCATACAGATATATGTAGACACCACACTGCACAAAGCAGCGATATTTACCTTTTCAAGTTGTATCAGAGCTGGGAGCGGGTGCTCACTCACCCCTTGGCACCTGGGCCGCGCTCGAATATTGATATGACCAGGACTTCATATGCACTAGCTAGTTATTGGATGCTAAACGACTCGGGGTTTCGAGTACCCCATCTGATAGCTCTACTATTGGTCGCTCTTTGCTTGAGAAATGTTCTGACGATATTCGATGTTCGCGGACCCAAGGATAGAGGTTTGGTGACATCATGAACTATATTGCAGAACATATTTAGAGCCTTCTGATTCTGGGGCTACTCGATCTGATGCTAATACCCGCTAATATTGGCTCCCGTTTCCAAGGTTCTAATCATGCAATCTACGAAATACTCTCTTCATTGGCGGACATTGCCTGGTATCCGCTTAAGTCTCTTCCACAGAACCTGCGTACATCACATGAAGGTTTCAGTCATTATCACTAATCAGCAATGGTTCGATTGGTGCGTTAACGATTCAAGGACACAAGAACCAAACTACGGCCAAATCTCCGCTGGCTTCTTCCTGTGGTTCGACAGGTAATGTGTGATATTTATCAGACGTTCACAGCCCACGTTCCTCCGGTAGTGATACCACAGCTGTATCCATTTTCCGGAAAGGTACAACTGACGGTAAATCCCCACCAGGAACTTCTTGTTATTGAGTTTGAACGTTCAGCAGCCGCCACCAGGAAACCTAATAACGTCTACGCATGAAGGCTACGTACAGCATCCCCCTCGGACTCCCGGGAGTGCAGTCGTATTCATCGCGTGACTGTTCCCTCAGAGCTCATAAGGGCGGTGGCTTCTTCAACCATCAATATCTCAGTTCTTCGCAAAGCGTTATTTCGTCAGGAGCCGTATCCACCGGCGCCACTCGAGTGGCCTAGCCTTCAGTAAGGCCTCTCAGAAGGCCCTGCAATATATTGGCGTAGATCATCTACGACGAACCTTGTACATCGTGGCGCTCTTCTTGATTGTGGGTCGCACTTCGGGCCCGTTCACAAGATCCTGCCGGACCTTCAGACTGCTGTTAATGTCGTTCTTCTCCTTGCTCCCTCGGGGTGGGGCTCTGAGTTCGAAAAGATAACTCAAGGCGGTATGGAAGAGTCAACGGAGACGTGGACAAGGCTGTCCATCTTGGTTCTACGGAGACCACTGAAACCTGAGGTCTTGACATTCGCCGCGATCCCAGGGCTCGCATCTTGCCTGATTCCACGACTCTCCTTTTCTCGATCGCCCCCCCCCCCCCACAAATCACCCAGCGTCTCAAGTAATTGTTAACTGCGCGCAGAATAGGCCGCGTTCAGAAGGAAGGTCATCTTCGGAAATTAATCGTAGAACTGGATCACATTCTTGGCTCTTGGCTCTTGGCTCTTGGCCAAACCGATGAACCCCGTGAGACCGTCTTGTGCTCTTGAAGATGAAAGGGAATATTGCAGGACCTGAGGCATACAGGCGTCGTACATAAGTGGCCGCATCGTCATCCAGATCCCAGATCCAAAGAGTTTATATTCAGCGGCCTCTCAAAATGGGACGCGAGTTGACCCCGAACCCGAGTCGAGACCCACCAGACTGGCCTGGAACCTTGATATAACAAGAGCGACGGCGATGAATACAACGAGGCTCCAATTTTATGTAGTAAACCGATTGACGGTCTTTCCTATTTTCAACCGCTTGGCCAAGGCTAATCATAACTGCGCCCTTCTGGTAACTTGACCAACAGGGATTTTTGTGTTACAATGAACTCGTTCCTGCGCATATACGAGCAGATATGTATTTGTGATTGAACTGTGCGTCCTATTTTTAGAGCAACTCCAGGAAGTGGGCCTGGGGACCGGAGGAATGAAAATTTGCTCCTAATACCGCGAGGATCAATCTCGTCTATCATGAACGCTCATTGTTTTGGGTGCGAGCGCCTGGAGGTCGCATGGGGTCTTAGGGCTCCACTGGTGGTTTTCTTGTGAACAACCTTGGGGTCCTCCACGCCGAGGGATGAGAATCACACGTTCCAAGATCAACATGCGTCCTAATTGTTAGGACGCGTGCATGAAACTCTTTTGACGCGTCCCCACAAGAAAATGTTACTTAATCTTTAGCTTTGTAGTTACCATCGACCTGGCCTTTCCAAGGCGTCCACGAAGGAGAGCCTTAGAGGGTCCAAGCACGGCCAGTTGGCATCTGACCCTTATCAAAAGTTAGAATCAAGTGTTGAACCTCTGATGAGGAGCAAACTCTGTTAGAATCATGGTTGCAGTTGGCATAAGCGCGCTGGCTTGAACACAGTGGCGGCTTCGGCAAGCATGAAATTTCGCTACCAGCAGTCCTTTGTCTGGTAGCTGGCCTAACAAAAGGAGAAAAGGAAGGCTCCGAATGGCGTGGAAATGGGTGAATGGCATTCTCGGCTACTACGCCACCATCTTCGCTAGGGAAGGGACCCGTGGCAAAACCGGCGGTCGGTTACTGCGCTGCCGGGTTACTAAATTCGTAAGTGCGCCGAAAACAACTGGCCAAGGTGAACCTGCAACAATACGAACCTCTGTTCCTCATGCAGGACTTGTCGATCTGAATGGCCTCCAGTTACTCACCATCACGTACAATATTTTCTGTAACAAAGTGAAAGCTTGTAAATGCATGCGCCCACACCGTGGCTATAACGTACAATAGTGGCAGCAGAACGAAAGATACACAAAGGTCTGGGTATTGAACGTACAAAAGCAGTAAGCGGGCAAGAGCTGCCTTTCATGGCGTGAGATAAGAGATCAGAAGTGTGCAAGGTGTTGTTATCGCCGTCGACTCATGGCGAAGCAACCTTCGTAACCCGGAACATCAGGCGGACTGAGTGTGTCTCTCCAGCGGCCTGCGAGGTTCCCATGGATGTTGCCAATTAGGTAGCCTCGATAGAGCCACCTCCCTCTATCGCCGTCGACCTGATGAAGCATTGTAAGCAAGAGTAAGCCAATCACAATCGCCAAAGCATACGTATTCCTTTGATAGACTGATGAATCCGTCACAAGGCCTCACCCGACCGATCAAGTTGAACTGTCCCCATGAGGAGTGACCCTGTGCATACAAGTAATCAGGCCACAAGGATCGACGATTTTTGACAAGCAGGAAGCCATACTTCTCCCATGATAATGACATCTGTGACCTTCTCCCCTTCCCTGCGCTTGGAGGAATGAGAGGCAACGCGAGATGCCCTTTGGTATCTTACGCTCCCACTTCGGTGAGGAACAAGTACCGTCAGTCCCTCACGGTCTTCCTTGATGTGCGTTCCGCTCAGGAAATATGACCTCAGGGGGTCACCTGGAGGGAGTGGGAGATCCATGTCCAGGTCGATGCCGGAATCGGAATTCGAAGCGTCAGAAGTTACGAGGTGGTATTCACGAAGCTTCCATGTTTGTTGATGCTGCGCGATCACAGATTTCTGCAGGACGTGAGGTGGTGCCCCGCCGAGAAGCGCTGCGTATGCGGTGAACTCGGTGTACTGAAATTGGATTCAATTATTTAGACCACAGGGCGTGCGAAGGTGGGAACTGCGTACCGTAAATTGTCCCTCCCAGACCCCTTCTATGCTGCAAGTCGAAGCAGAATTGTAACCAAGTGGTGGACAGACGTAAGATTGGAGGTTACATACCTGCCGGGTTTGAAGACCTCGGATAGGATACTGTCGTACTCCATTTGGGAAAGAGAAACACACCTTGCCCATTCGCAGTCCCATTCGGAGCTGGGTTTGATATGGACAATTGATTTGAGTGACGATGTTGGATGGGGAACTGGGCTGGGGGATGACGACTTGTTGACAAGGGTTAGAAATGAGAGAATGGCAGGGACAGCAACAGGAAGCGGAGTCAGCTCAAAGCTCTGGTTGAAGTGGTGCACGAGACTCGGGGAATTGGGGTTTGAGGTCGGGAGGAATTCTGTCCAAGATGGAGTGGTAAGGTTGTACTGGGCTAAATTAGCCATATAAAAGAGAGTGGTGAGTTTGCACGCGAACCTTGTGCGCTGCCAGCGCAAAAGCACCAAGGACATCGAGGGCGTTATCACTGGGGCTATATTCGTCTATAGAAGGCGTTAGGCTGAAGATCGTGCCTCGGAAGATACAGAGGTCTTACCCGGTCTCAATAAGAGCCAGTACAACCACATCGCCAAAGCTGCGTTCCGGTCATTGATAGGCCACTTGTCGTCTCGCATCAAATGCATCGCATTGGAAGCACCATCATAATTGAACCAGTACTCATGTAGCCAATTGTCAATTCTTGCGTACTCCCTCAACTGTCTTTCATTCTTCTCCTCACTCTCCAGCAACCAGATATAAACGCGAAAGAGTAATTGATGCAATGTGTCTTGGGACTTGGCACCACCCTTGGTATTATATGCATCTGTCCTGGCTTTTATTCGCTTCAGATAGACGAATCTTTCCCGGAGTTCTACGGAAACAGCTGTCGGTGACATGGAGTCGATGTCCAGACGTTTGAGTGCTGGTTGAAGGTCGAATTTGGAGGCGAAAACCCGGGCATAAAGGTGTGGATTCGACGTAATTGACAATCGAGAATAAATTCGGCGACTTGTGACGAGAAGGGGGAGAAGATTGGACGGAGGACCAAGGAGATTGTCTGTGGCCGCGAAGAAAGCTATGTGCTCAAGGACTTCCTGGGGAATTGAGTCGAGCGAGGTCATATTGTGGTGGATGGAGGAAAGGGTCACAGCGGTGTGGCAGGGCTATACCCCGGTGTCATGTCAGATAGCCGGACTCAATTAGTATGATGCCGGATGCTTTTGCTTGTAAGTACCCTCCGGATATTTCCTGCATTTCTCACTTCCTTGATGCGCTTTATTGCCAATGGTCACTAGCGGCTGGTTCCCATTCCGCTGTGTTAGCACCTTAGACTTCATACACCTGCCCAACTCATTATCGTTACTGGTAAGAATCGATATTTCCAACCTTACCGCGTTCGCTGAATGATAGGGACTTCTCTCCGCTACGGAGTCAATGTCTTCCTGATCACGTCAGACAACATTTTCGGCCTCCTGGGAGGCGATTACCACCGCTCCCTCCTCCATACCGCTGTCAATGTAAGAGTACCGAACGGTTACAACCATAGAAGTTGCTCGCTTGGGCTTCTGGAGTATATATTACTACCAGGAATTAGAAACACCATGCGATGGAAATACATTGTGGGTCAAGGTAGCCGCCACCTGCGGCCAAACAATAAAGCTATTGAGTCCAAAATTGCTAGGCGTTTGGCGACTCCTTAGGTACGATCTCGACACCGGCAATCCACGAACCCAAAGGGAAGTGTAATAACCCTTCTTGCCCGTTAGATTTACGTCCAGACACCCACATTCCTGAACTGCTCCAAACACTTGCTCATATTCCTTGGATCAGCGAAGCTAACTGCCCCTATTCTTGTGGCTCGGGAACCTCAGCCTCCCAAATCTCTGTGAGCTTGGGGTGAAAGTTTACGCGGACATTACAGGGTATTTCTTCCAAATGTCAAGCGTTATTGTTTGAAGCAAGCTCAAAGAACCTTCTCCCGAGACCAGGGCTCCGGTGTATGAGAAGCCAGGGTTGACAGAAACCCCACGCGACGCCTCGGAGGGACTTGAAGTCCTACAGCATCGCCAGGACCCTACTGCGCGCGCAGAGTGGCTACGAATGAATGCCTTCAGTTCCCCTGCCGTTCACATCAGAGCACTGGTTCCCAAAGAGAACACCCATGCGTCGGTGTACGTACGGCCGGATCGAGCTGGAAGACCGGTAATCGCGCAAATGCATCCCCTCGTAATTGTGATGGTTAGAAGAAGTAGTCATCATAGAGAAAGTGGTAACTAGCGATTTCGTCGAACCGCCGTTGCGTTTGACCGGCTCTGTATAACACATGTAACAGTCTCGAAATGAATTACTTGCGAAAGGTTGTTCGTGACGCCCATCCGCCCAATGGGGAAATGACCCTGTGTGCCAACTTCCAATCTAAGACCAGCTGTGATGCAGTGATTATCTTTGATTGCAGAAAATTTAGAAATACAACTCTTCATCTCCAATCCTCGCTATCGATTTCTTCCTCAAAAATGTCCGCCAACCTCCAAAAATTGAACGAGCACCTTGCCACCAGGTCGTACGTTGAAGGGTATGTTGCTCTCGTAAAGGCGCTTGGTCGTCTAGTAAATGAATTTCCCTCATCCGATCCCCCAACAGATACACTCCTTCCCAGGCCGACGTCCACGTCTTCAAGGCGATCTCCTCAGATCCAGACGCTGCGACGTACCCACATGTAGCTCGCTGGTATACCCACATCAAGTCTTACTCAGCTGAGCACGATTCTCTCCCTGGATCCAGCACTGCTGGTGAAGCTCTCATTGGCGGTGCTTCGGCTGCCCCCGCAAAGGCCGATGAAGGAGGTGACGACGAAGATATCGACCTTTTCGGCTCTGATGAAGAAGAGGATGCCGAGGCAGAGAGGATCAAGGCTCAGCGTGTCGCTGAGTACAACGCAAAGAAGGCCAACAAGCCCAAACCAGTCGCCAAGGTATGCATCCACTGATCGGAAATTAAAATCGTAAAGCTCAACTTTCCAAAGTCTATCGTTACCTTGGACGTTAAGCCTTGGGATGACGAGACTGATATGGTCGCCCTCGAGGCTGGTGTTCGTGCCATAGAGCAAGAAGGTCTCTTGTGGGGTGCTAGCAAGCTTGTTCCGATCGGTTACGGTATCAAGAAGCTCCAAATCACCCTTGTCGTTGGTATGTCCTTCAATTACCTCATTCGTCTTTGAGGATCTCATCGCCTTTGCAGAGGACGAGAAGGTGTCCATGGATGAGTTGCAGGAGAAGATCGCCGAGCTTGAAGATTATGTCCAGAGCTCGGATATCGCTGCTATGCAGAGTAGGTGTATTCCCTTACATCGCCTTCCAGCGTCTTATCATCTTTCACAGAATTGTAGTTCTATATACGTGCTATGGACTACTAGACCCCGCGATTGTGATTCTTTTTTTTTGCATTGTCACCTGGTTGCAAATAAACACCTTACCCTCAAAGAGACATAACCTCGTCCAGTGAAGAGGATGAACTTGGTAACCAAGTCGCCGTTAACGGTGATCAGGAACCATGTCCTCTAGTACACGTGGTTTTAATATCGGGGAACCTCTCTCAGCAAGCACCAACATACTCCGTTTTGAAACCTGATCATTTCCGGCCCTTTGGAAGAGTCGGAAATGACGAGCAGGGGAGGCCATGCACCACTCCGTCAGAGAAATATTAGATGATGCATATGAGCGCTTGCTCGGGACGAGACTGTCAGCAGCAACGTTCTGCACTCATTCGGTCCGCTCGTGTCATGGACTCGCTCAAGTGCATGCTGGCTATTATTGGCCCCTGGAACCGTGCTTGGTTTGCGTTCGGTTGTCGTGGGGCAAACTCTAAGCCAAGATACGTCTCCTTCAATGTTCCAGGTTTGATGAGAACACCTTACGCAATTCCCCGCTCTGGTCACTAGGTGCTTGGCTTGATCATAACCAATCCACGCCGCCTGGTTTCGGTGCTCAATTGACACTTCGTCTTTGAGTGCCCCTTGCCACTTACTTTTCGCCGCTCATACGCACGTGTCAAATTTCGACGACCTTCATTTCACCGGCAAACCGCTCCAAGGACGTTTTGCACCTCGGGGATAAATTGGCCAAACTGTTTGGCCGAGTATTAGGGTCAACACAAATGACAGGATCTCAAGATCGTCCAGGGGTTGACCGCAACACTCCATCTCAAGATCGGATCACCAGTTCGTGCGCTGGTTATGGGTTGTGAGTCGCAAGAACTGCATAAGTAAAATTACTGAGTCGCTCCGGTCACTTCGTTGCAAGATGCCTTCGAGTGAGTATGACACCATAAGCTTCGGATTGGGCGCTACGATGGCAGTTATAAGTAAGGGCTAGCAAAAATCGTCTATATACCACCGCGTAATCATGGACAGTTACTTGGAAGCCATTCCCTGCGACATCCTCCAATACATTGCCCTTCTGACAACAATCGACTCGCGCCCCCCGCTGGGTGTGCCTCATGGCATCTTGGCATTACTTTGCACAAGTCCTACGCTCTACCACTCCCTCTGCGTGAGGTCCTGCCCTCATCTCTACGCAGACATTTTCCGGTCCAGATTTGATGTTCGTGCCATCTCGCGACGGTTCAAGTTTCAGGTTACAGACTCGGCCCTGGCAAGGGAGCTTGTACTCCGATGTAGGATGCTGCAGCGCGTAAGGGGCCGAAGCTTTCTATCTAGCGAGCTTCGACAAGACCTCTGGACAGCCTTCTGGATGGCTCAGGAGAGCGATGGTCTAAACGAACTACAGTTACGCCATGTCGGGCTTCCCGAATACCTTCTTGACATAGTGAAGTCTTGGGACGAGAATGACATATTGTGCGAAGGAGTTGCCGGACATGAACTTGGGTCTCTGGTCATCTGGCTGCTTTGTTTCACTCTCACACGACGTAAGGTTTCACGATACCCATCTTATTCTACTTCTTCCCTTCTCATGGGCCGTACCCAGAACATATATTGTCATTTTCGTCTGGTGTGAGAGTTGCCCTTACATCTCTCCTGTTACGCTACGCCAGGAACGTTCACAGGGTACGATCTTGATATTTCTTTCGTCCATTGATCCTGCTCATCGGACTAAAACATTAACTCATTTGTTTGCTTCTTTCATCTTCCACCTCTGATTTGTTCAGTCCCCGTGTGCTATCAATGGCTCATTCCTACTGTCACACGTTCTTCTGCGTGACCAGGCGAACGGGACCAATGGCATCCAAGCCGCGATTCCGCAATCCACGCACCGCGAACTTATCACCCATCACGAGACAAAACCTATAGTTATCTACGGACGCGAATGGATTCCCAAGTGCCCAGATCCAACATCTGCAGCTATCCATTTGCACTTCTGCCTTAAGGAACTCGATCCCATGGTCGTTCCTGAGCATCTGCCGGAAACTCGTTCTATCGCCATCACGATACAAAGATTCGGGCCGACAAAAGAAGATGTGCGGAAAATTAGGGGATATAGGACGACGCTTTTCGCAGACACGGCACCTTGGTCTCACAACCGGGATTCTTCTTTTGTGACAGATGTGGGGCGGAGTAGGAGGCACGATGTTGAGTTTCAGAAGATGGTGCTTACAGATGAGGGTGCGACTGAGGTAAAGCCCCTTTCGGCGATGCGTGGAATGATGTCGGGTGTCTGGGAGGGGTTCTACATGGTCAGTAAGGTTTGGTTTCGCTGCGTGGCGCCTCCTTGCTGACGATAGGGGGTGCTTATGGGTTAGTAGATCGCAGGAATGGTCATCTCGGCACCCGGCGCCATCGGGCATGAAAGACAGCACCCCACCTTCCCGGACTTCCTTGGCCGGAAGCCACTTCAGTCTGTTTTCACAGAATTTCAGTGTTTCAGCGATGGCTACCCCAATTTCCCAGGTTTGGAGGACACATCTGATTTGAAGGATCTCCTCAAGATGGGTTTGGGAGCGGAGGTACGGTGTCCTTCGTATATTTCGCTTCTCGGCACTGAGTCGCGAGTTCCTTTTAACAGGACGGATTTGAGATTGACGGTCGCAAGTATGAGAAGCTCAAGGTCGGCTCTGATTCGCGTGAGGGATGTCAACCAGAGAGAGAGGAGAGGGAGCCCGCGGACATCGTGCTATTGGGCGAGGTGTGTAATGACGGGTCATTTGAGCAGCAGCCATTAATTGCGCGAGTAGACATTAGGAGAACACGCGCAAGCTTGGGGTGGATATAGGTATGCGGGGCGAATCCGAAAGGATGGGTCCATTATACTCAAACGAGGACCGGTGCGTCCAGATCTGTTTGTTATATTTTTATCCATCGAAGTGGATTGTCTAACGTTTGGCGTTTCCCCTTCTCGCGGATGCAGCAGGAAGGGGATGGCGAAGCCCTTCCTGGGACGTGGATCTTCGAGGGTAGGGTGCGTTTCGGGACCGTTCTTGTGGGGACTTGGTGCTCGAGCTCAAGCTCCGCGAACAACATTTCTAGTGTACAAGGCATTTTCAGCATGCAGAAACGTGCCAATCATTCAACCTCGTGGTGATCTCTTGTACCTGTCCCTTGTAGTGTATTTGTAACCCGACCTTCTCACTCTAAATGATACGTGCATTTATTTATCCACGAAGATGATTAGCTGAGGGAAATACCTGGGGTGATGGCCTCGCTTAGGATCATTTTTCGCATACAAAATGGGCGAGGGTTTGATTGCGGTCTTGAACGCCACACTTCACAACGGAGGTCTGTCAAAGGTGGTTACAAATTCAGCGGTCGTTGATGAGATGCACCAGGGGCGATCGCAGGCCTGGTATTGCGATGATCCAATGTCAACCACTCGTTCTGGCAGGTTCGAGGTCGACGTGGCTGGAGGCTCTTCCGTAATTACCGTAGTCCGCTGGCATCTTCTGAAGAATGGGGTGTATTTTTTCCCGGGTCGATCATGATCACGATCACTCACGAGAACGGTGTGGGATACAACACGAGTCACGAGCCTTTGGTGGAGGGAATGGGCTGCAACGCCGATCAAGGGCGAGTTGGAGTTGGAGTGATGTTTGGAGGCCTTGGTTAATGTGATCCACGTTGGCGGACAAAACCTCGCTGGTAACTGAGAGACTAAGTAGGTATATGTTGTTGTGAGTAGAACCTGATAAGGTTTCGTGATCCAACTTGTCAGGTGAGCGAAAGGGACTGCGGTTAGAATCAGGGGGGCTATGACTTTGTGATGACAGAACATTGAGTGTCTAGAGTCACCGGAACTAGCGCAAGTGAGCCGAGGTGGGAGTTGGCCTAAGCCACAGTCCGCGGTGGGTCAACCGGACACCAAGAGAGGAGCACATCCAGTTAGGCCGCTGGACAGTCGATGGTTTCGCGGAGACGGTGGCGGTGAAATATTCGATATTCGAAGGCGTCTTCATGGATCACTTGGTAATAGTTGATGAGTGCTTTGCATACACCTGAAGGTGGTGTAAGCAAGAGCGCGGACGATGTTTTGATAGGGTTCTGATATTCCTAGAGGATTCTTCCCATGCGCAGATGCCCGACCAGTAATCTCGAGAGATACACCATTAGAACTTGAATCTTGGATTGCCGGAGAAGCCGAGACGTAGAACCGCAAAAGATAGAAAGGTCTGGAGACCTAATGTGCTCGGGTTTTGACGCTAAAATTAGGTCCAGCATTACATACTCTGCTGAACGATGGCATCATGCCAAGGTTCTGACAAGCCAATCGTTGACACAGCAGGGCATTTCTCCCAAGACAACGCGTGGTGAGACGTAAGTAGAGGTTAAGGAGTCCCGTGTGCCAATATTTTGGTTTGTTCTGTTCTTCGTACTTAGAATGGGAGCAGACGCAACGAGTGGAGCGAATAATTCAGAAAGGGTTCAACCCCGAGCGCCAGGGCTCAGTGTGCCACTGTTTCTATTTGTACTTATTTTGACACGTGGCCAATGTTGACCAAACAATAGGGAGGGGTTAACCCCTTCCTTCCCAGCAACCACCGCCGCCCATCCTCAAATCTTTTCTCCCACCGTTTTTTCGTCGTCGCCGACAGTAAACGCGTCCACTCGTTACTCTACACACGTAGACATGAAGACTTTGGCCGTTATCTCCCTTTTTGCTGCGACAGCTTTGGCTCAGTCGTCGTCGGTACGTGTTGCCCTCCTTGCTTTGGCCCATGTTATTTACGCCCTGTTGCTAGTATTCAAGTGCTGCAGCCCCCCAAGCATCGGGGAATCCTCTCATCCCTAGCGGTATCAGCTCTGGATGCAGCGAATTCATCACCTCGTTCAACAGTGATCCTTCGCTCACTGCTTGCACCAAGTCCTTGATCCAAGCCACCCAAAACTTCGGGCCTGGCGGAAGCGCGTCCTCGTCACCCTCGAAGGCAGAGGTCACTGGCGCTATTGACAGCATCTGCACTGGTTCTGCCTCTTCGGCTTGCCCAGATAGTCTCATCAGGGGCAAGCTGACTGACTTCTACGCCGCTTGCTCCGCCGAGCTTTCCAGCAACCCCAACCAACAAGTCCGCAACATTTATGACGCTCTTTATGTCATCACACCCTTGAAGGCGGCCATCTGCGCCAAGGACGATAGCAGCAACTATTGTCTCCTTGCCGACAGTGGCTCTACATCAACCGCCATCAAGAGCGCACTCGCATCGTCAGCCGGTCTCGACCTCAGCCAAGTTTCTGGCTCCCTCTCTTACTCGTCCTCTTCGGGCTCCTACTCCCGCCGTGCGGAAGATGCCATTGTTGCCAACCTCACCACGTTCCGTTCCAGCAATATCCCCTTCCTCCTCCGTGAGCCTGAAATGGAATCTGCTATCCTTTGCACTACCTGCACTCGCAATGTCCTTACTGGCTACTTCAGCTTCGAGTCTGATGTGCTTTACGGGCCTGGCTTATCTAACAGCATTTTGCTCGGTGGTCAGAACGAGTTGGTCGGTGCCATTCAACAGAAGTGCGGTGCCAACTTCTTGAATGGTGCCGTGCAGGCCGCTGGTGGCATCAAGCAAGGTACCTTCCATTCAGGAGCTGCCCGGGGTGTCAGCAGCACGTCCTCCGGTCTTTTTGCCGTAGTCGCTGGTTTAATGGCTGTTGCTTCCTCCCTCCTTTGAGCTAGTTCTCCGTTGTTTCTCGATCACTTATGTTGGCTTGGGATCCCCTTGTTGCGATATCATTTCCCTATATCTAATTATACATAGATACCCTTGTGGCTGTTGTTTAGGGTGGTGTCTGTCCGCTTCAATTTGATTATTGTCTCTATTTTCTGGAGGATAGTTATGGTCTGTCAATTGTCACCAGTTTAGGGACTGAGTGGAATATGGATGGAAATAGGAGATGGCCAATGGATTTGCCGTCTTATGATCTGTATCTTTTTGGTCTTGGTGGGATCAAATGTAGATGTTTTTCCCACAATGGTAATGGAACCTTGTTTAGTGAGCCATCAATTTTCATGTGTGCTTTGAAAGACTTATTTTTCATTGAGCATCAATGCTTCCCTACATTTGTGTTTAAGGAGTGACAGTTTAAGACTTCAAACACCTGTAGGGTGTACAGGGCCTCACACTTTCAGCTGATGGGCATGTGCTTGCAGTATGTTTTGAATGTGTCACTGTTCAGATCCTTTCCACCATTGTCACTGCCTGTGTTGTATTCTAGAATTAAGCTGTGATCTAATGTCACAATATGATCTAGGGGCTCCTTAAATAAGATCTTGTGATGGTATTGGTAACACATTTGCTCATTACAGTGATCCAATGACCTTCCAGCTTTGATTGAGCCATTGTAAACTTCATTGCAGTCTGTGCATTACTATATCTTCCCAGATCACTTGCTCTCAGTTTGGATACCAAACAGCTGAAACACAGGCAGAAACACTCTAGAAAGGTGTTGGAAGGCACCCTACATCCTGGATCAAGCATAGCACATTGTAAGACCTAGGGAGTCTCACAGGGTTGTTGAGAGTCTTAGATCATTGTGCCCAAGTGTGCAAGACCAGTTATATAGAGCACTGCTGGCTACACAAATATAGGGTGAGTTGATGAAAATAAAGACCTAAGGAAAAGCTACAAACATTATGGCTCACATGAGGCTGCCATCACTGGGAAAACCTAATCTAACCCATCCCTTACACACATTGGCAGTTGATGATACACTGTTTCAGCTAGAACTAAGTGTATATTTTACATTAATCAAATAACACCTATACATTTACAAGACTATGTCCTAAGGAAATTCTCTTGCACATCCTGGTGCTAGAACGGGTGTCCATCTTGCATGAACACTCAAACAAGGATCAACAAAGCATTATGAACACAAGGTATATATCTGTTAGGTTAGCTGGAATTGTGAGATATACCCCAAGTCACCACATCAAGCAAATTTGGCATTGGGATAATGCATTGGTTGGCAGACCATTGTATGATTGAATAGGTCAAATGGGTGCACTCTTATCAGCTATATGGCAGTAAAAGAATACCCAGAAAATCGCGTGTCGCAGTCAAGATAAACACTCTGAGCACTAGCTACATCCGCTTTCAGCAAGGGATGGGGGTGGGGAGGTCAAAACAAATATGTCGGAGTACATATATCAACAATTCTACAGCGGCGTTCCCTGCGTGAACCACGTCATATGCTTCCTTAGCTTCTCTTATTCCAGACCGGCCACCGAGAAAACCCTTCTTGGGGGCGGAATTTTGTGAGAAACCCAGGAAATTCGCGACAGAAGTTTCATATCGAAAGCCATCGGCGATACAAATTGTCAGCCAAAGGCGTTGCTCCGGTAAGAACGTAAATTAGTGAGAGGTTGTACGCCGCCTCCCGTACGAATGTATCATCCTGGGGAACGTTTCAGTCCAACAAGCGAGGACGAATAGGGATAGAATAATTGTACCTGGCCGCTTTCTGCCATTTCAATTACTCTCTGGTATTGCTTGACGGCGTGAGAGAACAAGCCTATGGATATCCTTAATAACCGTAAGGATTCATATGTTGGGATCCCAATTACCAAGTTGATGGAAAGCGCGTCCAAAGTTGAACTCTACCTCTCCAAGGCCACATGGAGTCGTTCCCCTTAGACTTCTGTACTTCGTCAAAAATGCCATAGCCTGATGAAATCCGTCGGTACAGCCCCAAGTTTAATAGCATAGAACGAACCTGAGTGATGAGATGATGCCTATTGTCCGACTGACGTTGCATGGCCCGCCCGATTGAGGCGATGGCCAGACAGAGGCAAACCATCGGATCGTCAGGACGGTAATCATATGCGTGCAAAAGATAAACTTGGGAGAATGGTTTCGAGTCAGTTGCAACGACCTGGAAAAGGTTGAAACGTGACGCACAGATAGCGCTCTGATAACTCTTCGCAGCGATACAAATCTGTCCGTAGATTGTTACGATGACAGGATTGAATTTTGTTGGAATAGGGGGGAGATTCGCCTTCTCAGGAGAGGTTTCAGAGGCCGTGGCTGAAGTCGAAGGAGCAGCAGTTTCGGTGTCTCTACCAATATCATCGTTTTCTTCCTCCTCCTGCTCGGTTGCCTTGAGTCCGGTAGGCGCGTAACGTTTATTGAGTGGGTTCCACTTGAGCATCTCTGGGTGTTTGACAGCTGTATCTGATAGCTTCATCTCCCTAAATAGGTGCTTCTGGAGAGTCGACGTTATGAAGGCATCAGTTGGGAGGAGTCCACTTGAAAGGCTCGCGACCAAGATACGGAGAGGTTCGTTGTTAAATTGATGGGCCGTGATGAGTTTTCTCGCATGTTCTACCGCTGTCCGGTAATCTCTGATAGCAATGGCCACAGCTACAAATGTTGATTCTAGGGCGTCCTGTCATTAGGAAATCATGCACTTACTGATGAGCGACAATCGAATCACATCCTGCCTGGCACGAGTTTGATAGGCATTGGAGAGCAGGATATGATTCAAGACCTCATATGCAATATCCGACTGTCCTTGTTTTGTCAGGAGGAACGAATACTACCGTAGCATATAAGAAATATAAGAAACTGGGAACAGTGATAAAAGGGATGAACGCTTACTTGCATAAACACTCGTAGCCAATCATCGAACGAGACACCTCTAAAAACTTCGACAGCTCCTGGTTTTTCTCCCCTTTTCGTGGCCTTCTTGGCAAGGTCTTCACGTCCTGACATAATATTTTATCCGCATGGTCTCGCTAGAGTGATAGTGGCTGCTGACCCACCTAGATCCAGCTGCAGTCGAGAAGCCATTCTATCTTCATCAGCCTCAATTTCCACCTGCTGTTTAGTTCTCTTCCTTGGGAACATCCCTCGGAACGGGTGTGTCTGTTACGAGCCTGCATTAAACAGTTATTCGCTGATCATTAGAGATAGCTTACTCGGCTCGTCAAAAACAGGTTTCGTGTTTCTCTGAACGTTTCAACAAGTTTCTCAGCTTCAGTCAGCCACTCCTTTTCCGCCTCTGATTCCCCGGCAAGCATGTTCGGCCACAGTTCCTGTATACGTTGGTAACCCCGAATAACTTCCTTTTCTTTCTGTGATTCAAGCTCTCTGAGTTGCGCATGCGTCAGTCTTGGTGCACGAGGCTGGATTTTGGTCTTAGGTTGTGTTCTCTCCTCGAATAGTGAGGTGGAGCCGACATGCGGCTGATCCTCTGTCTGGTTTGAAGTATCTCCCTTTCCGCGACGCTTCCGGGAGTCGATGACTGTAAGACGTAGCCTGAGCAGGATATTGTGACCAAGGCCGACAAGGATCTACCTTCATAGACGAGCTCGAGCGCCTTACGGGGTTCGTTCATTATCTCGTAAATCTCGGCGAGCTTCATCTTTGCATCATTATTCGTGGGATCAATGGATTTGACTGGAGGAAGGGAGGAAGGGATAAATGGCCTTTCACACAAGAGCGGCCTGGGAAACTCACTATGCTCATAAACTTCTGCAGCCTCTTTGAGTTCTTCCAGCATGCGATGACATGCCGCAGTTTGAAGTAGAATATACAAACCGCTCGTCTAGGATGACAGATCAGATCTGAATAGCAGGGGCTCAGGAAAAAATGCACTTCAGGGTCCCCTCCAAGTAACTCATATATCGGTTTCGCCTCCGCCCATAGCTGCTTCTCGAAATACGCATCCGCAATTTCAGCGAATAGGACGGCAAAATCTTTGACGTTTTGAGACAAGATAACACTAGCATGCAACTTGGTTCGTTCAGCAACTGCCTATAAGAACAGAGAAAATTGCTGCTCACCTTCCCTTCCTCGACTTCTCCCAATTTAATTCTTGCAACGGCCAGGCGATGTCGGGCGTTGATATCAAGTGGAAATCTTCCAGATGTTACTTCCGTTGCGTCTTCTCCTCCATTCCCCACTCTCGTCATCCACTCGGGCAAGTCATATTCCCTGTCATCCTCGCAAAGGTCCCAATATTTCTGTTCAGCTCGTCCTTGAAGCCACCGTGTGCCCTTCCGGATGACTTCAATAGCGCTCTCATGCTCGCCTAGAGTATTGTACAAGTCGGCGAGTAAGAGAAGCTCGAGATTGCCAAATCCTCCACCTTCAATCGTCACGTTAGTAGCAGGGTCAAGAGCGAATCCTGAGGGATAAAGTCTTTGGTAGTGATCGAATGCTTGTTGAAATAGCTCTGCACAACCGGTCAGATCAGAGAGCTCAACGAGGATCGTGTGCAATTCGCGGAGCACGCTTAGATCGTGAGGAAACCGTTTCAGAATCGCCAGAAACGCATTACGGGCCTGTAAAAATGCATGAGTGGAACTACTGGAGTGAATCAAACCTATACATACAGTCTTGTACTCTCCGATACTCTTCGCCAAGGAGGCTCGATCCCAAAGAGCATCGACATTTGTGGGATCGAGGCTGTAAGCCTTCCGGTAGCAGTACAAGGCCTGTTGAGTGTAGCCAAGATCCCTGAAAATTGGCTTGGTAAATCGAAATATATTCTGTGCATAAGGGAGTTACCTGGATTGCCGAGCCAGCACGTCCCATTCTTCGGCGTCGTGGCGAAGGTGAGCGGCCATGATCCGGATTTGTAGAGCTCTCTCATTCTGGTTCATGTCTTCATAACAATTTGCTAGTACGGACCACGCTGCCGTGGCACGAGGTTCAATACGAATAACCTCTTGCATGATCCTGATAGCTTCTGGTATATTGTTGTCGACGAATGCTTGATTGCCTGCTCCTATCATAGCTTGGACTTGCTGGGAGAGCACGGGCCCAGCCGTCCGTCCTTTCTGCGCAGTGCGACATCAGTCAAAGCTCGTGGTCGTAGACTATACGAGCGCACACCTTGCGACGTCTTTTCCCAATCCCAGAAGCCGCTCGAAGGTCATCTCGGAACTCGGCCTCCCTCTCTTCTATGTTGATATCCCAGTCCCGAGACAACATACCAGAATTATTGCTCCCTTCGTTTTGTCGGATATTTTGGATCAAACGACTGCATAGACGTATCAATATTAGTGAACCAGTATAGGAAAGCAGTACTTGCTCAAAGTCACCCTCGATTTCCCTTTCCGCATTTGCCTCTTCGAGTGTAGGTAGATCGTCTTCTGCGTCGCTTTCTACTTCCTCTTCTTCATCGTCTGAGAGCTCGAGCGCTTCATCAGAATCATCAATGTCAGAGTCTGGCCTTTCCTATGATAAACACGTGTTGTAGAAAGAAAACACTCCCTCGCACCAAGGCTACGCCCTTCGTCACTGAGGATGTGCTCGTCAATGGAACGGCGAGCGATGGATGATGACATAGTTAGGTGAGGGCTCACTGACGAGATCACGATGCAGATCATTACGCTCACGTGCGCCAGTCACATTCAAGACGTCCATGTCACATCACACCTCCAGATAAGTATTTTAGAGGCACGCCGATCTTTTCACAGGGTTCCGAAAACATTGCTAACAATAAGTAATACCCGTCCGCTCATCTCCCTCCCAACGTTCTCACCCTTCTTGTTCTTAGGAGCTGACTCAAACTTCATACGCGATTCCCCCCCGAGGATACAGCATTTGTGTCGACTTTCGTTGGCAGCTGCACCACTCCATATCCTAAAGTCCCTGGACGTCATCCTAAACCACGAGTGAAAGGCTATCCCCTTAAAGTCTTGTGGTCGAACTTCTTTGGCTTACGTTTTCCAGAGCGTTGGCCTGTGATTTTCTACAACCCGTTGGCTGAACCTGCTGACCATCAACACCCAAATGTTTGTACGCTGATTTCAGCAGACCGTCTGCCCCGCCCTGCGAATTTCATAATATAGATCGCGTGAGCAAGCCAAGTATAACTGGTTAAACTGGTTTATATAGGGATATAGGGCCGTGCAGACAACTTGTGATTTCGTTTCCGCTCGTTGTCTTCACACCCCAACCACCATGACACTCATCACCCCAGGCATTGATCTCCTCGCAACAGGAACCTTTTTCTTATCCTTGCCTATCTCTGGAGCCCTCTTCCTAGGAAAAGTCAATCAAGTACTCGGCGGGATTCCCATTCCCACGTCGATCCTAGTTCTTGCTGGTTTTGCGAGCGTCCCCGTCATAGTAACCTTCCGGACAATCACCACTCGCATGAGACATAAACGCGAGGCGGCTGCGATGGGTGCGAAGATGGCCCCGAGTCCGAAGGGCAAATGGCCAGGGAACGCCGATATCTTGAAGAGAATGCAAAACAGTTTCCTTCGCGGCTACCCAGGTGTGATTGCGCTGGTTGCGTCGTCTAGGTTCCTATTTGGCTGAATAATACTGTTCAGGCGATGGATTGGACGAACTTATGCAAGAACAGGGTCCCGTTTCTAACATTCGTATCTTCTGGTCTGATCTGATTTTCACCGCGTCTCCGGAGCATATAAAGCTCACTCTCGTCACCGACTTTGAGAATTATGTCAAAGGTTGGCAATGTCGTAACGCTCGAACCCCAACTCTTACATCTCTTCTTCAGGTGTTAGGTTTAACCGAGTCATGAGGGATGTCCTAGGGGTTGGTGTCTTCAACTCAGACGGTAGGCCTCCAAACAACCATATACGCACTCTCTCTCATCACCACTACAGGTGACCTGTGGAAGTAAGAAAGAAGTACTGCAATCATATCTCACATGCTGAAGGAGTTACCAGGTTCCATCGCTCTATTACTCGGCCTACATTTACACGCGACAGAATCAGTGATTTCGAGCTTTTCGACCGTCATGCTGAGGTCGTAATCGATCAACTCAAAACCCGCTTGCGCCAAGGTCAACCAGTGGACTTCCAAGACCTCATGTCTCGTTTTACGCTCGACTCCGCCACCGAGTTTCTTTTCGGTCATTGCGTACACAGTCTCAAAGCTGGACTCCCTTATCCTCACAATGCCCTTTACGCCCCGACCACCTACCAGACGCCCGAATCACGTCGTGCAAACGAATTTTCCGCTGCGTTCCTGGAAGCCCAATTTGTCATTAGTCAACGCGAGCGCTACGGTTGGGTCTGGCCTCTAACTGAAATATTCCGTGACCGGACCAAGGAGCCCATGAAAGTTGTAAACGCATTCATTGAGCCCATCATCGCCGATGCCATAAAGAAGCGGGAGAGTGCTGCGGATCACGAGAAGGAGAAAAACTTAGAGGACGGGACTCTACTGGATCATCTTGTTCAGGTTACCTCCGATCCTAAGATTCTGAAAGACGAGACGTGAGCATCCACGTTTGATACGGTTGATTGTATTTGACCTCCCCGAAATTAGCTTGAATATCATGCTTGGTATGTCGTGCGACCGATAGCCTCGTCCCCTTGGCCAATATCCGTTCTAGCTGGCCGTGATACGACTGCTGCAACCCTCACATTTGTCATCTACTTCCTTTCTCAGTATCCGCATGTCATGGAACGTTTGCGGCAAGAAATTTTGGACAAGGTTGGGCCTTCAAGACGCCCTACTTTTGATGACATTCGTGAAATGCGGTACCTCCGCGCAGTTCTTAACGGTGAAGATCACAATCAACTGTCGATCTTTCGAAGATACTGATAGTTACACAGAGACCCTTCGTTTGTACCCTATCGTCCCTTTCAACATCCGGTACACAGACAACCTTTGAATTACTGGGCAACAAACTCATGATTTCACAGAGAGACCGTTAATGCGACTACTTGGCCTAACCCGGACCCCAACGATAAGCCCTTCTACATTCCAGCTGGCACTAAGTATATCTTCTTCCATGTAAATGGTGCCATAATCTTACGAAACTGGGCCTCAGGGTTGCATACTCAGTCCTTATTATGCATAGGCGAAAGGATCTTTGGGGGCCTGATGGTAAGTCGCCCTCCTTCAACAACACCACCGAGATCGATCTTGATGTACTACTTGCAGCTGATGAATTTGATCCCGACCGCTTCCTCGACGAGCGCGTCAAGAAATACCTTGTCAAGAATGCTTTCATCTTCCTCCCCTTCAACGCCGGTCCCCGCATTTGCCTCGGCCAACAAGTCCGTCTTTCTTTCCCCTTTCTCATTGTGTTGCGGTTTTGATCCTGCTGATGCAGTTCGCATACAACGAAATGTCGTTCATGCTCGTCCGTCTCCTTCAAAACTTCTCTTCCGTCTCCCTCGAACTTGACTCATTCCCACCTGGAACACTCCCCCCTGACGAGTTCAAGCTTGCTCCCGGTAGGAAGGGGATTGATAAGGTCTGGCCCAAGATGACATTGACGATGTACATTTCTGTGCGTACTGATTCCGCCTTTGTTTCCTGCAAGTTTGCGAGACTGATGTAAATTAGGGTGGTTTATGGATTAGGATGCGCGAAGCCGAGGAGACCAGCGCCGCCTAGAACGTCATTATCACCAATTTTCTCTGGTTGTATTCTTTGATCAAACGAAACAATCCTTTGTACTACTATTGTTAGTGTACGCTTATCCGCGATATGTCCGCAAATCCTGCTCACGCGAAGAATTCATGATGAAATCTTGATTAAACTACTGTAACACATAAAGGTAAGTAAGACAAATGACTCCCACAAAGTACCAGAACTAATAACACGTGGGCAATGAGCTATCAGAGTATAGTGCCTCGGAAGCTCCATCCCATGTTACACAGTTAAAAATAAGAAGGCACAAAAATGGACCAGCAGTCATACAGCATGAATTCGTGATTAGTGGGATAGAGAAACGAGCCGAGGTACAATCTTTTAGTCGTGAACGGATCGGTTGCTCGTACGGCTAGTTGCACGTGCAGCGGTCGTAACAGGTTGTGCGGTGCCCGTTGCACGGGTTTCCGGGTAACTGCCCACAGTATCACGACGACCATGCATGGGTCCCGTAAGTCCATGATGATTGCGCAGCATGTTGAAGAGGCTGGCAAGAATTAAGAATATCGTCCAACCCCAGACGATCCACGAGAAAGCTTTAATAGCCTCGAGAATACGGCATTCCTTATGGTGTGTCCGACACCATCTCAGGTTGCTGAATTCGTGCTGAAGAGACAGGTAAGCTCACGAGCTCAGATAAAGGGAGGTCGAGGAGAGGACACTTACCGTGACTATACCAGCACCAACGAGGGACATGACGAATAGAGTCCAAAGACCTAGTTGCTCGGCAAGATACGTGCCCAGTGGACCACGACCGATCCTGAGTAAGAGGGCCAAAAGCCTAGGTAAAATAAATTAGAAAAAGTAAAGAATCGTAAAACAGAGAAACGTACATCCACATGGACCAGATGGTACCAAGGATACCTACGACTAACAATTCTACCACAATTGGTGCTAGCGAATTAAAGTGGTAAGCAAGGGAATGAAGAGGTGATGGGTGACCAATAACATACTATAGAAGTGTTGACGAGTCGTCAAAATGTCTGGGTGGTCGAGGCTCTTGGTGTAACGGGTGCGGTAGGCCGTCAGCGCCATCAAGATCACAGAAAACGCCCACTAGGATCGAGTAGTAAGTATCTTCAAAGCTCGCGCAGATTCAGAAACACCACTCACAAACCACATGTATAGAAAAATGCGAATTGGGTGGAACGACATAATGAGCGATTACTGGCGCTGAGGAAGCAAGGGGTGTGTATGTGGGCTCACTTGGCGGGGAGTCGAGAACTCCAATGGTTTATAACTCGTAGGCTCGTGTTTCTCCCCATTACCTTTCCCACTCACTTCGTAAAGGGATTTTGGGCAAAGGAGGTGACGTCGTTGCCGAATCAATGGGTCGATCGTGTGGGTCATTACCGGTTGCTCCGCCGTGCTCTAAGGGTCTATAGAGTAGTATCGGGCGAAAGAGGTCCTCGCCGGCGAGCACCAGCAGCCATACCGGGAAAAGAATGAGAGGGCCGTTAGTCGATTGCTGTTGTAATCCGCTCCGTCTGTGGATCGGAGTAGAAGACACCTATATTTAGAGAAATGATGTCTAGGTACTCATGGAAAGGAGGTTTCTAATCGGACTAGACGTAGTGTGATGGGGCGGATGCGCTCATTTCGGTAGCTTGGAGCTAAGTTGTTTCATTGTAGGGACCAATCTCTTCCCGTTACTGGAGAGAGGATAGGGGAAGGAAGGATGACCTAATTTTGATGACACAGCAATGACAGAACCGAGAGGGCCATGAAATGACTTAAAGTTACATCAGGTCCTGGCACTTCGGATAAGTATCGTAACTGACCAAATCACCAGTGCTCAAGGGCTCAAGCCTCGAATTAGAGCGTGGCGGTGAGTACTCTGGTTGGTGGGCTAACAGATATTGATGCATAATGTGCAAGCTCGAGCCTTGCTCGCTGTCAAGTTCCAAAGTCAGATTCCCGCCAATCATTTAGTAGAAGGTCATGTTTCCTTGCCGCCGATTCCCATGGATAGACTGCTTCTGGAGCGAACTCTTGCATAGAGTAAGATTCAACAAGCGACGGGCTCCGGAACAATTGTACTATAAATAACAACGGCAAGGCTACATCAGCATGTCCTTCCACCATTGTATCAGCTTCAAACGACAAGTTCGCAATGGAATACCGAGGGTTGCAGTCTGGCAGACCACGTTCCCCACATTGATGGCTGCCTTTATCCCCTATGCCCGACTACTCCTTACGCTATACATGCTGAATCTCGGATCCCACCGTCCGTGCAGTGGTTGCTGAAACGCACTGTTCGCGACACTGAACAGGATTGTTACGGCCAACAGTGCCGTCAGCGTGATCCAACCCAACCAAGCAAATGCAAGAAGCGCGGTCAGCAGCCGGCATTGGCTGAACTGCTGACACCAAGAAAGGTCTCCCCAAATGGACTGCGAGAAGAAATAAACAAAGAGTGACTCGCAAGGTAGAAATGGTACGAACGCTGGCTATTGCAGCTCCGATTATCCAGAATAACCAAAGAACAGTGAGCGCCACGATTTCTCCGAGGAATGTAGTGAAGAAGCGAAACTCGAAGCGTTTGAACATGGCCACTACACTGTTCGATATATGATCATTAATCATCAATGAGTTTTCGAATGTAAAGAACAACCGACTAACACAAAGATGCACCAGGATATTGTGATGAGTGTCGTAAACAACAGTTCCGCGACGACAGGATCTACAGAATATCCAGTTAGCGAAAGGAAAATCCTTCAATGAAACTGAGGGCGGACCATAGAAGTTCCTCCCATTGTTCAACGGATCACCATGGGGCAGGTGTGTCGTATAGCTCAATCGCGAAGCGGATATACACAACAAAACGAAGGAAAACACTGCCTGTGGTGAGCGGTGCGATCGGCCCGTCCGTCACACTAGATCACTTAACGGGGACCAAGGAGCGGCGCACCAAGACCACATATAGGCCCAGCCTAATGGGCGGAATCTCAAAGGATAACTTGGACATTCTTGAAGACTCGGTAAATGGATCAGATATCTGCACCGAGTTCGATAGATACAACACAGCTCCACAAGCAAGTTAGTCAAGGAAGGGACAGAGTGGGCCAAGTGTCAACAGAGAGACCCCCTGACCCTGGTGTCAGAGTTATAAGAGCGCAGTAAAGGGATATAAAGGCGACCAACACGAGGGAGGCAGGTGGAAGTGCGTTGTCAACGAGGCTCCAAGCTCGCCTGGAGGAAGCCACACGGCTTTGCATATACACTTCTACCTTCTCCTGGGATTTCCTCATCATGAAGTTGTATTCTCGGTGTAACAACGGCCAGCATGAGAACAAGCTGGCCACAAGAAGTTAAGACTGAGAATGTTGGGACATTAATCTAGGTTACGCCGAGAATGTCGTCAGGGACTCTATGAATAGTGCCCCTCTCTTATATGAAGTCTGGACAGAAGTCAGAGTTAATAGTTACAGATGAGCTTGCAAGCAGATGGACGTATGTCAGTGCAAGGAATCATGAATTATCCATGCAAGCGCACGGTTCGATGACCAGTCAGTACTGGATGTGATATATTACGTCACGCAGCTCAGTACCCTTGACAACATCACTGCGAGCAGATAGCAACCCATCGGGATATTTATTTCGGATATATCGGTAGGAAACCACAGATGCCCAAATCACGTTGAAAATAAAACATATCTAACGACAAAGATAACCCAGACCCAATAGTGGTAGTCCGTAGGATTCTGGACAGTTTAGAAAATTCAAACGCAAAGGTAAGGTAGAAATTGACCAGACCACGGAAATAATGCAAGTAGATTAGCAGAGTTAGTATCCAAATCCTCGATCCATACCAGGACCATTTTCCATCTTCCGGTTTGGTGTCATAGATTGTTTGCCGGGGGCTGCCCTCAATGAGTATGCTCGGAATCATCACGGGTGCGGGAAGGAGGGTCTTGAATAAAGACATTATTGCCTTTGACGTTAAGGAAGGAGTATTCAGCGAGGTCAGAAGTGGAGTCACGGTTGTAGTTGAGATAGACGAGGTTGGGCTAAGTTGAATGTAAGAGTATGTCCTGGGATACGAGACAGGATGAACTGCTTACCTCTGTCCAGAACGGCCGCAGACCAGCTTCCTCGAGCATCTCCCACCATTCAAGAATCTCCTCAAACGACTTATGCCAGAGGTGGATCTCAAGCTGGAGTTGACCAAAGGGCAATGGTTTGCCACTCTCCAGATAAGGCTTGACCAAAGTAGCGAGGGTTGAGAACTCCCAACTTTCGATATCAATTTTGAGGATATCGATAAAGTCATGACCTGTGCAAGTCATGAGAAGCATCCTTGAAATTATCAAATTATTACTATACCATTCATCTTCATGAGTGTCTCGAGTGTATACATGGGAGGCTTATCCTCAGGACCGTGCTTGTCCTCACCACCAAGGCCGTAAGCCTTGAAATGAGTGCGATGCGAACTCCCAGAGGGGATCTCTGGACCAAAGGATTTCACGCTGAAATCGTAGCCCCAGATCTGGCAGTGACGGGTATTGCGCAGAATTTCTGCCTCAAAAGAGGATTCATAATTGATACCTAAACCAAGCAAATCAAAATTTGTGGCAAGCCGAGAAGCCTGAAACGACGCACCGAAGGAGTAGACCACACAGTCGGGTTTGTCGTAAACACGAGACAAACCACAGACCCACTTTCCACCATCACCGAGGGCGCCATGACGCTCTACTTCATGAGGGCAGTTGAAAGCGGCTGGGAAGAAGTCCCCTGCATGCCACGTAGCGATTAGTCAAGCGCTGGCAAATATCGAGCGCTCAGATACGCACAAACAGTGTAGGGAGGCCAAGGAGCTTTATCTGCCGGGAATCTGGATAATGAAGAATAAGAAGTTCCGGGTCAGATACCGGCGCCCTGGGGAAAATGAACTGCTTACACTGCGATATCTTTGGGAGTCGGTCCAAACTTCTTAATGAGCCCCTTGCGATTCTCGAGTACCTTGTCGTAGATGCGATGGGCGCGTTGCATGCGGTTGGGTAGGTCATTATCAGACATAGTAAAGAGCGGGGGAGCAACAGTGTCTTGCTGAACTGGAACGAGTAGGTAGAGGGTCGTGACAAGCACGGCGACGACCAAGATGGTATAGCGGGGGTGTCGTTGCCAAACGCCAGGCATGGTGAATGACTGGGATAGAAGGGATTGCAAAGATATGAGTTCACGAAGAAGAGAAAAGAAAAACCTCCAACAGTTGAATGTGGAGGGAAAAGTAGAGGTAAGGTTCTGGGCGCGCAAGTGTACAAGCTATGCGGTGTTGTCCTATGTTTTGATATATGCCAAAGCTCCCGACCCTGAGGGCGTGACGCCCGATCACAGGGTCCGAGACGACGCTCCATCAGTGTAGCAACCATAATCCACTCACTCCACCAGGATATTCTGGTGCGCTGCGGAAGCGAATACGTGTCCGGACATATATAACCGCTCTTCCCAGTCCCCTTTTCATCCATTCTTCTCTTTCCCTCCTTATACTTGCGGAACGGGCATATTTATTATGTGCGATCATAATCACGCCTCAGGGAAATTCGTCTGATGGACAGTGAGGATCCGAGGACACGCCATGCTCACGTTTGTCAGCCTGATCCAATTCAAAAGCCAAGTTCACATAAGTATATGAATACCCACGCTCACAGCGGCGACAAAATTGCAGTAGTTTGCGTGTAGTCTTTACACCCATTTGTGGCAATTTTTGGTAAATGTAGTCCATGTCAATATACAATCATAATGATCTCCCCAACAACGGTGGACTACTCTGCAATTCCCTATATCTCGTCCTAATAGTAATGTGTGAAGGGAGGAGTATAAGTGTGAGGTCGAGACAGTCCTCGGTCGTGCCGGTATACATAAGTGGAAGAATACACTGCCGTGGGCGCTACAATGGCAGATTGTCAGACGAAGTCTACAGCGCAAGAAAAGATTCGGAGGCCGAAGTAGCCGAAGACCTGAGCGAACAAGAAAACATATCATGAGCAGTCGGGTGTGGGGATGTGATAATTGGTTGATTGGCGTGAAGGAGCGGAGGTTGGGCATTTCCCATGTTTAAAGCTCCAAAATTCGTATTCGATGCAAGAAACCAAGCCAGGGACCAGATTATAGCAGCAATCATCGATCCGGTCTTCTCGTCTTGATCTCCCACATTCCCTGTCTCCCCCGTACCAGCCCCTCCAACACAAACTTCTCTCCCAGAAAATCAACTTGCAATACTCCTCTTCGACCCTCTGCAGGCCTACCCTTGGTTCTTTCCTTATATCGCTTACCCAATGCCGCTCTGTCTACCGCATCCAGGGTCTCGTTATAGTAATGTCGGTTGCGTATAGATGTTTGCATTTGTAGGCTCAGCTGCACGATGACGTCGAACACGGTTACCCCGCTCGGATGCGATTGGTGGATATCAACATACCAGGGAAATCGTGGATGGTATAATCTGAGCATCGGTGCTGGGGGATAGGCAGCCAGTTGGGCCAGATCCATCTCGTTGTAGTTGCGCCCCAGATTCTGGAACAGGAGGGTGCGACCTTCAACTATTTTGTATCGAAGGTCAAATGCAAGGGGTGAGGTATCCGGGGTATACTGGAGCAGGGGGTGAATGGTCCGTTTGACTGTGTCAATGTATTCTGTTCTCGGAAATGAGTTCCTGCGGACTCAAAAGAGGAAAAAAGATGTACCTTCCACATCTGAGCGCACTTTGCCTATTTTAGGCAGATATGACGATATGCCTTGCTTCGGTGAGTAATCCGCTCTCCAATCTCTCGGCCTAGGTGACAGGTTCGTTGCATTATAGGTTTCATCATCTTCTCGCGTATATCCGGGGACGTTTGGGGGAGGCACAGTCGGCACCGCTTGAGTACCCGCTGGCCAACCCGATCCGCCTGAACCAGAGTTAGAACCCGTTGAAGTGGTCCGCTGCATTGATGGGGCTTGAAATCCTGGGGGTCGTTCTCCCGCCGATTGCGACCTCGATCGCTTCATTGCCGATTTTTTAGGCGGTGGGGCATTCGCAGATCCTCCAAAGGGCTTAGGAACCGCATGGGTGAAGCGCTCTTCTGAGTAAGGAACGGGAGGCAGGGAGTGTTGTGATTGTGGCTGGTGATCTTGTGACCACGGCGCGAATTGTGCTGGCGCTGATGTGGGTGGGGGTGGTTGGTGTCGAGCGGGGTATGGGGAATAATGATTGACGGCATTTGGCGTCACTGGGGTAAGCGGGAAAGCGGAAGTGGCAGGGGGTGCGCTAACAGGCTCCTGCAGGGAAGGCGGGTATTGTCCGTAAGGCCAACGAGGGGTCGACACTTGATGAAGTTGTGGTTGAAACTGGGGTTGGGACTGTGGCTGGTGGTGTTGCGTTTGATTGTAAGCCCATCCCGGATTATGCTGCTGAGGATGGGCTGAATTCGGCGTATTCCAATTGTATGGGCTTTCAAAAAAGGTTTAGTGTTCTAAGCAAGAAAGACCAAGGTATATGCAGACCTCATGTGTGGTTGCTGAAAAGGCGCATAGTGGCCGGGTTCGCCGCCCTGGCTGGCTCCAGGAGGAGGAGGTATAAACCCGCCCCCGCCCATGCCTGACCCGGCGCTCCTTGGTCGCTCGAACATTGGCATCGCTCCATATGCGGGGTTTGACATAACGACGGTAGTAGTGAGATCCAGGAACGACGAGCGAGTTCCGAGCCAGAATATCCCGAGCGAATTGTCTGTCACGAGAAATTAGCGGTCTAGCACGCAAGTCAAGATTCCAAGAGCCGAGCTGGCTGACCAAATGAGATAGAAGATGTGACGCCTCAGAAGGTGTGGTGACTATCAAGGTGAGAGAACCGGTTGATTGTCGGTCGCCTACCGATCAATCTTATCTGATAGTCCCTTGAGCAAAGCAATCATGTTTAGAACGACAAGGATGGGATGTACCTCCAGTCGCTGCAGGCGAGACGGTGAACGTAAGAGTGTAATGCCGCATGTTACGCGGGAGCAAGATTCGTTGGCGCGGTCACGTGTCAAGAACACAGAAATCCGGGGATAGGGGCTTTACGTTCTGGTGCCTCGAGGTGGTGTCATTGGGGTAAAGATCGAATATCAAGTAAAATAAGCTAGTCCATAACCGGCACAACGGTTTAAGTGTCCAAACACAATGTCCAAGGTACTCAATAAGTCCACACACGGCAACCGTCCAAACATCCCATCCTCAACAATGCCAGTCCGACTGTGAAGATAACTCGTCAAAGCCACAAGATGTGAAGATTTATCTACTCACCGTTCTCGACTGTGGCTGCCCTACCTTTTGATATGGGCTCTCACCAAGGCATTCCGCTAGCGTGACGAGTTTATACCCAGCGTTCTTGAGTTCTAGAATCGCATAGGGCAGCACATTATATACCGTCGTATCTGGGCCAACCAACACTCATCAGCCATGATCGCTAGGATAATTCAAATGACGTACTCTTTATATCGTGCTGCAACGACAAGATGTTCCCCGGTTTCCGCGAGGCTACATCGGCGTACCCTTGCTTTTGGTCTGCCAAGCTCACGCCGATGGCGTCTCCAGAACTGTAGCAAACCATCAGCTTACATCTTGGCGTGGTTTAAAGACATACTCATGGTCCCAAATCGCAACTGTCTCACCGAGACTAGCAGCAACCTGGCGTACTTGATTATTGTAGTTGCCGTAAGCTGCGTCGAGGGTATTTCAGCATCAAAAAATGCTTGAAGTGCGACAGCTAAACACTTACGAGGACGCATGTACGCAACGCTGGCCCCAGTAATCCTCTCAATAGCCACTACAGCATCGTCAAACCGATGCTTGCCAGGAATCCTGTCATTAATCACTAACCGTGACTCCTCTCTAACTCCTGCTTCACTGCTCCGATGTCAGTCACGTTGCCGGAGAACAGGCACAGAAGTCAACACACGTTGATGGCGAAACAATTTGGTAAGATCCTTGTGCGCCCAAGTGTGCGACGCGACTTGATGTCCTCGATTATACATATTCCTCAGGGTATTGACACTGCTTTCATCATAGATACATCCCCAGTTCTTCCCATCTGCACCGCTATCGTTGGCCAGTGTTCAACCACACTAACAAAAGGGTCAACTTACTGACGAAGAACGTCCCCTTAGCCCCGCTCTCATCCAGGATCCTTACAACATCGTTCGTATACGAAAAAGGTCCATCGTCCTTGATCCGAACACGTCAGCTATGGGGACCTTAACGAGAAAAGGCAGAAGACTCACAAAAGTCAACGCGATAACATTATCCTCCGTACAACTGCTCACAACTCTCGCAAGACCGGGGGCCGCGCTGACGCCAGGCGCCGCGGAGAACGCCAACCTAATAACTGAAAGGAGTGTGAGAGCACTTACAGCGCGAGCGCTTAAAATCATCATCAAGGAGGGGGCGACCTGAAGTATGAACCTACCAGAAGGGAGCCAAAAGTCAGTATCTCAAACGATGAAACACGATAATAGAGCCTGAACACGTACAAGGGAAAATCCCGAAGCTAGAGGCAAAGAAAGAGAAGCAACTTGATGTCTCAACAGTCCATCGTTAATGGATTTAAATACGCGCAAAAATGAAAAACGTCAGAGTCAAAAAGTACCTACAGTCGTCTCCCTCATAACCCATAGCACTTGGTGACATGACCAACCTATGGGTTATGAGAGAGTATGGCTTATA
>JAEUWR010000054.1:0-10071 GCA_018524895.1 Podaxis sp. C-F-101400
GGGGATGAGGGGGAGCAATCATAGGCTTACACTGTTCTTGGGCAGCTATCAGTTTGGGGGAACAAATGGGTTGGCACTTGCCAGCAATGCACCAGGGGTTAGGGTTAGGATCAGTGCCTGAGGGAGTTTCCTTAGGTGCTGGAGGGGCAGTGGGGGGCTTGGGGAGGGCCATGTCAACATCAATATTAGAACCAGATGACTCACCTGGTTTGTCCTGGAGTGAGGCAGGGAGGCATGAGAGGGCAATTGCTTGAGCCATGTCCTTTTTGAGTTGTGAATCTGAGCCCTGGAGTATCCCAGAGGCATCCTTGGGGGATGGGGAGGACACAGCTGGTGCCTTTTCAGCCTGGCATTCTTGGTGTTGCTGGGTGTTCATAGGGGTGTGGGGAGGGGAGGGGAGGGGAGGAGGGAATTGCATTGAAATGAACTCATGAAGACTGAGATGATGGTCTTCATAGGGTATGGAGAGGTTGTGCATTTGCTCAGAGTGAGTGATTGTGTGCAGTAGGTCAATGAGGTGCATAGTGCCCTTGAAGTTGTTGAATTGACTGATATTATCAGTTTGTGCCCAACAAGAGATGTATCAGACTGTGAATCTGAGTAGGGAGGATGCAAATTTAAGGCCTTTGATATTATTGGTGTTTGTGACATTGATGTCACAGAAGGCATCAAAGATTCTGTCATGGACAGATGACCAATCTGTTCCATGGGACATGGGTGCTGCATTGTGTTGCTGTGCATTGGACAAAGGGGGAGAGATGGGGGTGAAGGTTGGGATGGATGGGAGAGGGTCCAAAGGCTTGGATTCGTCCCAAGCTCTGGGAGTGGGCAGGGTGAAACCATGAATTGCTGCAATAGATTGGGCTTCAGTCAGAACCCAGTGAGGAGATGATGTGATTTCTGGGGATAAGAGGGTAGTGTCTTCTTCACAAACCAGCATGAGAGAAGGATGAACAGAGTGAGGAGTGCTAGCTCCACTAGAATCTTGCTCTTCTTCAGCTGAATGAACTGAAGAGGCAGCATCATCATCATCAGTGACTTTGAGGCTTTTGCAAGCCTCATTTGATAGGAGTTGGTTGGTGGAAATTGAGTGTTTGATACCTAAGGAAGGGGTAGGTGAGGGGGGCTGGTGAATGAAGCTAACATAGCCAGTAGGTTTGAAAAATGGGCCTTCAGAGGCAGCCTAAGGGAGGGTAGAAGAAGGCACTAAGCTAGTGCTTGAGCAGCAGTGACAAAGGTTGGAGCATATGCTGGTGGTGGTTTTCTTGACACCTCCAAGGAGACTGCTATTCTCTTTGGAGTCTTTCATAGTGATTTAGAACTGAAATTGATATTCCTTGTACTATGAATAACCTGTCCACTGAGATGATAGGTGGTGGTTACTGAGAAAGGAAGGTGGTCTGCTGAGTTATCTCTATTCAGTCTTTCATTTGGGAAGTGAGCAGTTCATTCTTCACTTGCTGCAAACAACTATTGCAGGTTAGGTAGCTCAATAATAGGCTTTTTGGCCTCTGGAACTAGTATACCCTAAGCCCATAGTATATTCTTGTGATGGTTGTCTGGTATAATTTTCTGTGGACATTTAAGAGCCTCTGAATCAACTGTAGTGACATTACTCCAGTCATTCTTGAGTATTCTTAACTTCCTTCCTTTTACTGTTTTTATCATGTCTCTTGAGTCTCTTAATACTTTTACTGAACTTGATGATGCAGTCAGTAATTTCCACCATCATCTTCAATGTTTTGGGCATAAGGAGACCACCAAGACCTCTGTCTTTAATGCTCTCCAGGCAATCATTGAACCAGTGGTACATTTCTTGCATGGATTCTTCTGTAGCTTTCTGGTTGACTCTTTGTATTTCTAGGACATCTTTCTTTGTCAATTAAAGGGAGATGCAAGTGCCTTAAGCAAGCCTGACTTCAGCAAGCTGATTTATCAAACTCATTGCTCTTTTGAATCCTGGCAAAGCAACCACAATGGGAGTTACAAGATGCCTCCCATTTATCCCCAACTTTGCCAGCTATGTCAACAACTTTCTCATGTCAAGACCAAGACCTCTGTCCCAACTGAGATGACCTCCAATCTTCCTGGCAGAGGCAGACCCAATAACAGATCTGCTGGCTCATCCACCAGTTTAGTCTCCAGTGCAGGTTCCTCTGTTCCTCCAAAAAAGGTATGTAATCTTTGGTTTATTTCTGTAACTCCACAGCTCACTCCCTTCTATAGCATCACATGGGAAAAGCTGCTTCTAGTGGCAATTGGGCTGCTAGCAAGGCTCCAGAAGAGGAGACTCAAATTGTCAATCTTAACCTGGCTAACAGTCTGCTTTGGTCTGTCTCTCCTCCTGAGGTAAGTATCTAATATTAGATTTCCCCACCTCTGACAGGATTCTGATTCTCTCACTAGGACTACATGCATGTGGACATGAGTTCTAGTTCAACACCTTCATTGCTTGAGGTGCTTACTCAGGCCCCCAACTCAACTGTCCATGTTCATACAAGTCTCTAGCTTTACTTTATAAATCTGACTATTCTTTATTAGACCAATAATGCATTGTGCCCTCATTCCTCCACAGTACATCTTCCTTACACATTGGTCCCAGGCATGGACACTTCCAGCTGTGCTTACCAACATGCTGTACAGCTTACCACTGGTTATCATCCTCATGTTATCACTGCTGAGGCTTCTAGTGACAGTAAGTTGTTTAATTCTCTTCTGTGTCACTATAATACTGATATGGGTTCCTTAGCTGCTTCCTTGTCAAAGTCCTTACAAGGCTTCACTGCACAAGCTGTCGAGCTCACCAAACACCTCACTTCAACTGTTGGTAGGCCAGCTGTTGAGACCCACCCCCTTGGCTGCAGCTTGGAAGTTGTTCAAGCTGTGGAAGATCTAGAGGTAGTGGTTTGTCACTACCAGTACTTATCCAGTGAACAGGATAATCTCTTCAAGGCTCTCAATGGGTTGTCCATCAAGGCTTGGTTGATACTGGTTTGACTACTCCTTGCATACCATGTCTGTCACTATTGCTTAACACCCCACTCATCTGTATACTACTGTTAACCCATGTATCTGCTGTTGTTTCTTTGTATCTGAATATACTTGTGTTGTCTATGATCTTGTCTGTTACTTAAGAAATTATCATGAGAGTAGTACCTCACTAGAATTCCATGTCTTCATCTGTGAGCTTACTATCTGATTCTTCTAGTATTCTAAGGGCTTCTGAATCAGTATCTAATAAAGTCTTGACTTTATCATTGAACTTGATTCATTGTCTCATGAGGTAAGGTACTACTCTGAAGGCTGCTACCTTATTCTGCCAAACTGAACCATCCAATTCTGCTAGGATATAAGCACCTCCACTTAACTATTTAATGACTACCATAGGTCCTATATACCTGGGCTTCATTTTATGATCTGCAGACATCTTGATTGCCAAATTCTTCACTAGGACCAGATTCCTGGGTCCCAGTTTGAAGTCTTTAATCTTATGCTTCTTCTAATTGTAATGCATGGTTTAACTTTCCTTCAGTCATCCTTGTGTGCATTTCTTCTACATGTGTGACATGTTTCATGAGAGCTTGCACCTGTAATCTGATAAGTTTGCTATTAGATATTAACTTATCTAGATACTTAACAAGCTATGTTGCTTCTACTATGTCTAAGGGAATTGTAGGATGAGCACCTGTAACCATAAAATACAGTGAACACCCTGTCCCCTTTCTAATGGTGATATGATCCACCCACATTACATGGTGTAAGGACCAGTACCACTTCTTAATGTCACCATTCATCACTTTGAACAGCATTTGTCTAAGATCCCAATGAGGTCTCTTGATAGTGCTGTTCACTTGTGAATTGTAAGGTGAAATGGTAACACCTTTAATACCATACTTTTCTGATAGCCATTTTACAGCTTTTTTGAATGGAGAGCCATTGTCCATGACTATTTTAACTAGTGAGCCCCATCAGCAAATTATGTCTTCAAATAACCATTGACTGATAGACTTTGCATTCTCTTTTCTTAACACTCTCACTTCCATCCATGAAGATAACCCACATTGTCCATGTATGATATAACTACATCTGTTTGATGGCAGAGTAATATGTACTGTATCTGTGTGTAAGACTTGGAATATAGATGGTGTATGCATTACCACTGGAGGCAGTTCTAGTGCCATTTTCTGTCTAATCTGACAAAGGTGGCATGATTTGACATACCACACAATGTCACCTTCCATCTCTGGCCACCAAAACCTTTGGGCAATCATCCTGTTTGTTGCATAGGCACCTCTATGACCCAATTTATCATGACATTCTTTCATGATGCTCATGTGATTTTCTGGATCTACCACTAGTTGTGGAAAACCAGATCCAGTTTTCTTTCTGTACAATCATCTGCCATTATCTACCCAGAAGTGTGAGGCCACTCTAACAAACTTTGCCTGTTCTGTAGTCATCTTTGTGAGGTCCAATTTCTTAGGTCCAGTAGCTAGCCATTCTCTAATATTGTGAAGACATTCATTCTGCATCTTGGCAGTCTGAGTTCTTCTATCTTCATCATAAGGTTCTTTGCTAGCTGCTATGTCCTCTAAGTCTTGTTCTTCTCATGATGCTACTTCATCTTGAAATTGCCTGATGAGTATGAGACAGCTTGGATCTCTCATGAGTATCATTTGCTGCTTAATTTCTTGCTTAGTATTTTCTTTAGCCTCTTTTAAGGCCATCTGAAATTCTGAATTATCTTTGAAGAACTTCTGAAGGAAACTGGTTCTATTGTCAATTTCATTGAAGAAGTCCTCTAAGTCTAGGGGGTCCTCATCATGAGGATCATTCTTTACTAGCTCAAAATCTTCTCCATCATCTTCTGAGCCATCATTGAACTTTTACTCAACAGGGTCTCCTAGATACCAAGGACATCTTTTTTTTTTTAAATCAAAATTTATTGCCACAAATATTTCTACCTATGACAAAAGGGTGCATGATAGCAGTCCCAATTGATTTATAAAAGAAAGAAAAAAGAAAGGAAAAGAAAACAAGAGCCCTGGCTAACATGAATGAAAAAGGTTCAAAGTAAAATGCATAAGTATGGAAGCAGTGGGAGTCCATAATGAAGAGGTGATGTGCCCACTACAATTGTGAGTTAACCCTTATGGCCACTGCTTTGAGAGGCAGCAGTGTTCTTGGCTGCAGCAGTGTCAGCATTGCATTGGTATCTTCCATGAATCCATTTGTGGTCAAATTGATATTGCCAGTATAGGCACCAGCAGTTGTTGGAGGGATGGGTGCCTGAGCAATTGAGGCACCAAGGAGAGTGAGGGCAGGGAGTGCCCTCAGGAGTGGGTGGAATGGGGGGGTTGGCCTTGGGGTTGCCTTGGCAACACCCCACCATGGAGTGGTGAGAGGCCTCAGAGTGAGGGCCCCCACAGAGAGGACACTTGGACACATGAGTGTAGCAAGTGTTGGAAGGATGACTCCAGTGCCAGCAGCACTGACACTGGGGTGTGCTGGTGTGGGCATGAGCACCCTTGATGAGGCAGGACATGCCATTGATCATGACATGTCTGTTGATGAGGGAGGAGGCAAGGGTGCCTCATTGAGAATCAATCAAGTCGATCCACACAGTGGCAGTATTGGACTTGGCAGAATTTTGGATGACATGCATGTAGTGCACATCAGAGGTGGGGAAAAAGGAGGCTGAAGCCTCAGTCTTGACTTGGTTTACCAATAGCATGAAGCCATTAGCAGAGAAGAAGGGGACATCCATGATTTTGATGAAGGGCTGGGACACAGGGAGGGTGATGGATACACTTTTGAGTGCAGAGGGAAGTGAGGCAGAGACCATTTGGAGGTCCACCTGGGAGGGGACACCACCTGTTGAAAAGGCGATGATGCTGGAGTGGAATCAACCAGAGTTGACAACAAGCACTGACTTGGCCCAGGTGAGCACTTGATTGAAGCATGTGAGGAGTGATTGTAGGGAGACACAAGTGCTAGCTAGGTCACTAACACTGGTGTCTAAGAAGAACTGCTGCTGGGTGGGGCCCCAAGTGGCAAAGTACAGCTTACACTGCATGGAGGGAGGAGGGCCTGGAGGGCCAGTCTTGACATCATGCAAGGGAGGTCTGGGCCTGTTGCATGGAGGAATAGGGGCACATGAGGGAGGTCTGGGCCTGTCATGTGGGGTGGGAGTCTGGGCTGAGGGCTGGGAAGGCACCAGGGCCTGGGTTGAGGGTTGGGAAGCAGGTGCTGGTTGGGCATCTGCCATTGCTGAGTCAGCTGTTCCATGGGACAGCTTGTGGTGGGGGTGAGGCTGCTGTGCCTGGAATAATAGGGCAGTAATACTGCCCAGAGGAGGTGGGTTGGTCCAGTTGGGGGGGATGCAATTGGGGAATGCACCTTTGGCCTTGAGGAAGCCAATGAGTTCACAAAGGGCAGTGAAAGTTTGTTGGTTGCTGCTTGCAATAACTTGTTCATGAGTGAGGCCTTGAATTTCTTTATGGAGTGCATCAAAAGTATCCATAAAAGATAAATCTTCTGCCTTGTCATCCTAGACCTTGGAGGGGGTGGGAGCAGGCAACAGTTGAGAGGGAGTGGCCTTAGGAGTAGACCACTCAGATAGAGAGGGGGAAGAGATAGGAGAGTCAAGCTCCATGTCTGGAAAGAGGGAAGCCAAGCTCTGGAGTTTCCCAGTAGCATTGGCAGGGGAAGGAGTGGAAGGTCCAGAAGGCAGAGTCTTCAACTGGTAGATGATGAAATGCTCATTGGGAGCATCTCAGACTCATAGAATGCCTTGAGAAGAGAGAATCTTCTTGTTGAGTGAAAGGCCACCAGAATAATGTTGGACAACCATGTGAGCATCAGGTTCTTGTTGTTTCTGATGCTGAGGGGTCTCTGGGACCTCTTTGAATGATGCATGTGTTAAGTCAGATGTATTTGTCTTCTTTCAATGACCCATAGTGCTAAGTACAACCAGCCACAGAGGGAGATGGTGGTGGTTACTAGAAAAGGAAGGCATGGATACCAAGGACATCATGAGAGTCCATCTGGACTGAAAATCTTTCCTTTCTTATGTACCAGGGTGAAATAGAAGTTGGTTCTAATGTAATCTACCCAGCACTTGATTGTCACATTAGGCAATTTACTAGGATTATTCAACATTCCAAACAGATACTTAGCATCAGTTTCAATCACTAAGTTTCTACACCCTCTTAATAAGTATGCTTCTTCTTCTAATGCCATTCTCAACCTGCACAATTCTCACTTAGGTTGTGAATACCACTGCTGTCTGGGATCTGTTAATATAGAATTGAACTTCACATAATGAATCTGCTTAGGGTCTACATCATTGCACTGATAGATATAATACCCTACTGCTCTCCATGAGGGGTCTACTGCCATTACAATAGGTTGTTTGCTAGGAAACTTAAGATTCCTAGTATGAAAGCATTCTTGTATCTTATCCTTTAACTGTTGTTGCACAAGCTCCTGTTCTGGTCCCCATTCAAATGGTATGTTAGGCCTATAGACATTATACAAAGGAGCCACAATGGTCACAAAGTGAGGAATATGATTCCTGCATTGAACCACTGTACCTAAGAAAGCTCTCATGTCAGTAGGGTTTTCACAAGGTCCCCATCTAATGATCTTTCCTATGGTATCTGCTGTGGGTTTCCTTCCTTGGTAGGAACAGTTGAACCTGATGATTGTGATATGATCAGCACAAATGGTAGTCTTGGGTCCTGAAAATGTTCCTCCTGTGTACTTCATTCTCTGTAATATTCAATTGACTGTTTGCATATGCTCCCATACAAAGCAATGAATCCCTGGGTTCTCACATAGAACTTCATAACTTCTGTCAGGTTGTTTGTAGTGAGATACAGGACTGTTAAGAACTGACTCCAGACAGGGGCAGACCACAGGCAGCCAAGGTGGATGTGCATGGACATGGGATTGAGGCCTTGGCTTCAACTTATGTATTGCACCCCTCTGATACCATGGTGGCCTCACTTGACCAACTATGGACTTGAGTGGATGAGCAGACAGAGAATGGATGAAGACAGGACAAGCCCAGACCAAGGAGCAGACTTGTAGTGGACAAGCAGGAGAGAGGAGAAAGAATCTAAGTTGATATTCTGACTGAGGAGTACAAATGGTAGTAATCCTACTTATATACTAGTAGTCAGGATAAAGTCCAGGGAGTAGTAGTTAAGTGAGAAACAATAGTAACTACTCAAAGGAGAATACTAGAAACATGTGAACTGATAACTGCAGTGAAGATACCAGAATAAGGAGTCCATCCACAAAGTGTCCAGACGTCCAAAGGATGGGGACAGAAGTGAAACATCAGATAGCAGAAAAACCTAGATAAGTGGAAGATAATCAAGGGTGAAGGGAAAAGCTACAGATAAATGGAAAAACATAAGATAATCAGATAAGGAATTCTGATAAGAAATATGATGGAAGGAAAAGTATGGAGAAAGGTATTTACAGAGAGAGATATCTGATGGAAACAGAAGAAAGGTTAAACTAAATGTGATCTACAGAATCTGAGTTGTAACCAAGGCTCCAAGAGTTTAATGGACACAAAGTGAAGTCTGTAACAGTATTCCCCCCTTAGGGCCAAGCCTCTGAGGCCCTAGACTGGACTGGATACCTGCCCTGAACTCTCTCCACTGGATATAAAAAATGAGCACCTTCAGACTGTGGACTTCATTCCTCGACTTGAACACAACATGCCCCAATGCCAAAGCACCCAATCCCAGCCCCCTGCCAACCCTGAGATGATGGCAGCATTCACTGTCTTCTACCAGAGTTGGCAGAAAGGGAAGACACCTGCACCTGAAGAAGGCTCTGCCACAGAAGTGGGTCCCAGTAAGAAATGAGGACAGACAGAGGAGATGGAGGCAGAGACATCAGTGGGCAAGGTGGAGAAGGCAGCCAAGAAGAAAAGGCAGGTGAAGAAGGCTGAGAAAGAGCATAAGCAACAGGAGGCAGAGGAGGTGGAGTAGAAGAAAGGTGAGGAGGAGGAGAGGAAATGAGAGGAAGAGTGGCAGTTGGCAGAGAAGGCAGAGAAGGTGGAGGCAGAGCAGAAACAGAGGGAGGAAGAGGAGAAAAAGTGGGCACAGGAGGAGGTGGAGAGAGTCCAGAGGGAGCAGGAGGAGGAAGAACAGTGGAGAGCAGAGGAGGCAAAGAAGGCAGAGGCAGAGGCAGAGGTGAAGAAGAAGGCCAAGAGAAAGGGGAAGGCCATCTGCCTGGAATTGGGTGATGAGTCAGACGTCCAGATTGTGGACTGTCCAGCAGGATTGAGGATGCAGCTCCCCTTCAAGATAGGGGGCAATAAGTTGTGCCTCCATTGCCACTAGATGTGGATCAAATGTGTTCCATATGACAGTGAGTGGCTTTTCCTCATTCACTAACCCTTACTAACCTTCTCCACAGAAGATCAGATTCACTCCTGCACAGGGTGTTATCAGAAAAAGTCCCAGTGTGAGCCTTTCCTCAGAGGAGGAAACAGACCAGAATCCACAGGGGCTGCAATGCCCCATACCTCATCTCCTTAACCCATTTACTTGGGTGGGCAAGGACATCACAGAATCCAAGGTTGGAATAATGGGGGCACTCCACAGCATGGTAAGTGCCAATGTAGAGGACAGGGTTGGTGGAAAGCTGACCCTAGAGTATGGTAGGTACCACATTATAGCCTCTGGAGCAAAAAACAGGTGGCCCTTTTTACAGACCTAACCCAGATCCCTATAGAGGCTGTCCACACCCTGACTGTGGAGATATCTGCCCTCCAGAGAGTGCAGGAGGAGATGAATGCCCTGATGAGGAGGGCATACCAGATCTCAGAGGAGGATGTACTGTGGGCCTGAGGAAATTCAGAGGTGGAGGTGGAGAAGAAAAGCTCACAGGTGAAGAATGTAGATATGGAGAGTGGAGAGGAGATGGAGATGGTGGACACAGTGACATGCCCCAAATGAAAATAGGGGCAAATCCAAACAATTTTGGCCATTTAGACTGTGAAAATAACATAGTAAAGTAAACAGACCCTCCCCAGTTACTGAACAA